>JALPQI010001818.1:0-111559 GCA_025490895.1 Thaumatotibia leucotreta | reverse complement strand
TTTCTACGCCAATTTTCTATGTTAATGCCGGTAAGTAATTTCGTTTATGTTATTATATTCACACATTCTAATTAGTATTTTGACCTACTAATGTTCCTATTTTGAGTTCAGTCATCATTTCAGCTCCGGACACAGTAATAAGTTATTTATATTGATCAGATCACGATACAAATATAATTGAATGAATTTTGCTTTATAGTATTCCAATTATTGTACAGAAATAATTAGTCATGTTGAACAAGGCATGCCCTTTCATCTCGTATTGTATTTGAAATGAAATGAAATGAATTTATTAGCACAAAACATAACTTAAAATTATATTATATATATATTACATTTGGAACTACAACTACCCTCTGATCCTTCAAACATTTCTATCAATTTCTTTTGATTTGATGCATCAATTTAACTGTGAGAAAGTCATCAAGATTAATAAGATGTTTTAATAGTTTGGAACTTTATAAATTTTGAGTACTTACAGATATTGTGAAAATAAACTACCTATGCTTTAGTGTAAATATGTTTTGTAATCCTAATATGTTTGTCTGCAGCGCCTCACCTGGGCCACCTGTACACAGCGGTGGTCGCCGATGCCATCCAGCGCTTTGAGAAACTCATAGACCCTGACTGCAATGTAATTTTCAGCACAGGTTATATTCTATTACTATTAATATAAAAAATTGCCCGACCAGTGGTCTATCCCACAAAACGTAACAAGTGACAAATGCTACAAATTTTAGTAATTTCTTCTAGAAAAAAGTGCACAATGTTGTAGACATTATATGTTTGTAAAATTTTGTAGGATAGACCTCAAACATGCAGCATATTCCATAATTCCATATGCCCTTCTTCAAATACTTCAGAAAATGCTGAGAAAATGATACCTATTGGCAATATTTTGTGACTGTGTATGACAATCTGAAAGTGGTTTACTTAAATACATGAATTTGAGTCTTAGTAAACAACATTATTGTTATTGAATTGAAGTGGAATATGGAACATAAAAGAATTGTTTGGTTATTGTGGATAATAGAACATATGTTTCAGGTATTCAATAAATGAAATCAAATATTTATTAGCATAGACACAGAAGGTATAGGGATTTTACATTACATTGTAAATCATGTATCTAGTGTGCAAGCATGCAAATTTTTAATGTGTAATATATGTGCATCTATGTTTTTTGTGTACCATTAACATATGGTAATTATGTTGGAGAAGGTACAGAAATAGTGTTTACTTTGTAGCCTTCTATTGACTAATAAAATAACATAGTTGTGAATTTTGAATGGAAACACAGATTATTCTTATTTTTTAGCCTTCTTGTATAGTTCCTTCAATTTAGAAAAGCCATTTGTATCTGCTCATCTGTTATCTGTCAGCAGGTCGTAAAAATTGATGAGTTGACTCAGTGTTATAGTTTGTCAAGGCTATCTGCTAAACTTTATTGCATTTATTTTTGCTTTTGAATAGTTTAAACTTTTCCTACATATGCTAATATCTGTAAGACTATACATTGGATTTTAATGCAGTGTTTGATTATTTTTGGGTTTTGATACAGATTCAAGAGGAAGGTTGTAAAGCGTTGCCAGCTCAAGTAATTGATAAAATGCTAAAGAAGTATGTTAAGCTAACCTAATGCATACAAAACCACATATTGCAAGTTGGAAATTGAACTCTATTGATATGCTTTAAAGGTCTTAATTATTTTTATGACTGTACAGTCTAGTTGACAGTTTTGTAAATTGAATGAAGTTAGTAAACATAATGGGTCACCAGCTAAAAGTGATAATATTTACAGATTACTAGGTGTTGAGGTCATATGACAATGGACAGGGGACATTCCTTCATATATCTTCAATCAGTCAATCAATTATAATTTCTGTTCTGAACTTGATATAGATACATAGTTATAGGATATCTTACAAAGCCTCCTTGAGCCTTTTCCATTGGTTTTTCCATATCTCTTCACAGGTTATCTTCCTATTTTGCCCTCCAAAATTGCTTGGGCTTGTGAAATCATTTTACGATGGTACAATCGCTTGTAAGTAAAGTAAAGTAAAGTAATGTAAAGTCATGTCTTACCAAGAAGTGAAGGAAAAAGCCCAGGAGAGAGAAGGCTGGCGATTGCTACACCGACAAGAGCATAGCTCTTAAGTGGAAGAAGAAGACAATCGCTGTCAGTAGGCTTAGCACAGGATTAATACAACAATATGTCGCCGCGTGATAGACTATCCATCCCTCTTTTATTCTTATAGTTAGTAAAAGATTCGAAAATCTATCTCGCAGCAACATACTGTCATACCTAGTGATGTGCCGTCGGTAAATTACGCAATTACGGTAATTCTCATCGATGGAAATTACGGTAAATTACGGAAATTTCTCGGTAACTTACCGCTTAAGAATGTTTGGTCATGTTTAAAATTTGTTTACAAATATCGTGTTTTCAAACTTTTTATTATTTTTCGTGTTGTTTTCTTAACGAAAGTTATTTCACACCTTTTTGCTTAAACATGTTATGATATTAAATTATTTTATCGCTTCACGTGGTACTTTCAAATAAGTATTTTAATGTTATCTGGCTCAGGCACCTATTTATGTGGTAATTTTGTTACTTTGCTCGTTAATCATAAGATCTTTTGTTACTCATCGTGTTATCTAAGGTAGCACTTGCAGGTAAAATTGAAATGGTTTAGCGGTGATTGTAAATACTATCTAATTACAAGCTAGGCTATGTCATTGTCCTGAGTTTGGATGTTTCGTGATTGGCCCGTATCTTTTGTTAGGTTCAGGTAGTTATGGTGGGGAAAATAATTGTGTCCCCTAACGTAGAACAGATTCCAGTTTTTTATTTGGACGTAGTTTAGCAAAAAGGATCCAACCTCAAAAAATTGTTATTGAAAAGACTGACTTTTGCTTTTGACAGAAGTTTGAAGTTTTATTGACACATTTTTGAGGATTGAATCCTTTTCCCTAAACTACGTCCATTTAGTTCTACTTGAAGTGACTTACTGTGAATACACGAGTTTTAGTGCGTTTAGAACAATGAGGTCTAAAGGCAAAGGGATGGACTATTTTAGAGAAACAAATGAAAATCAAGTGACAACATACAGTTGCTTGTTTTGTAACCAGGTGTATAAGGCCAAAAACGTGACACGGTTTGCACAGAACTTAGTAAAAAAATGTCAAAACTACCCTGTAACTGTTAAATCGGAACTCGATCAAAGTCCACCAGCAAATACCAACACACAACCGGCCGCCGCCGTCGACGATTCGGTTTCGGTACTTCAGGATCAAAGCAGTTAAACGATGTCACCAGGCTATATCTCATAAATCGTCATAGTTAATAAATTTACAGATTATGTATTTCTGTTACTGCTATAACATCTAACACTAAAAAGTAAATTAAAATAAATATTTAATAAGGCTCAGGTAGTTATGGGGGATCGAGACGTGGGCTGTACTACAGTCTCTCCAGCGGTGCCAAGTAGACTACCGGTACATCGAAGTGTTGAAGTGCCTGTACGAAAACGCCAATTTTATTATGTCAGTTCGCCTCCAGGACCGGAACTCGAAACCAATTCCATTGCAGCGAGGAGTAAGACAAGGAGATGTTATCTCTCCTAAATTGTTCACCGGTGCACTGGTAGATGTTTTCAAGGTTCTGGACTGGAGGGGATTTGGCATTAACATCAATGGCGAGTACATCACTCACCTTCGGTTTGCCGACGATATATTAGTCATGGCTGAGACCATGGAGGACTTAAGTACTATGCTCGATGATCTCAGTAGAGTCTCTGAAGATGTTGGTCTTAAGATGAACATGGACAAAACGAAGATCATGTCGAACGTCCATGTAATACCAACTCCAGTGAAAGTTAGAAACTCTACACTCGAAGTTGTTGACGAATATGTATACCTGGGACAAACAGTCCAGCTGGGTAAGTCCAACTTCGAGAAGAAGATCAATCGTCGAATCAGACTGGGTTGGACGGCGTTCGGGAGACTACGCAATATCTTCTCGTCCACTATACCGCAGTGTCTCAAGTCGAAAGTCTTCGACCAGTGTGTGTTGCCAGTGATTACTTACGGATCTGAAACGTGGTCGTTCACTATGGGACTCATTAGGAGGCTCAGAGTCACTCAACGAGCGATGGAGAGGGCAATGCTCGGGGTTTCTTTGCGAGATCGTATCAGGAATGACGAGATCCGCAGAAGAACGAAAGTGACTGACGTAGCCCGAAGAATCGCCAGGTTGAAGTGGCAGTGGGCTGGCCATATTTCCCGGAGGACCGATGACCGGTGGGGTCGGCGTGTTCTCGAGTGGCGACCACGCACTGGACGGCGCAGCGTGGGAAGGCCCCCCACAAGATGGAGCGACGACCTGGTAAAGGTTGCGGGTGTCCAATGGATGCGGACAGCTCACGAGCGATCTTTGTGGAACTCTCTGGGGGAGGCCTATGTCCAGCAGTGGACGTCAATTGGCTGATGATGATGATAATGATGAAGGCTCCCATACAACATACATCATTTTTGTTATTTTTATAGATAATGGTGCAGAACTTATCATTTTAAAATATACTCGTTAATGTACGAGTTCACATTTTAACAATATTTAATGTGCACTAGTAGAAAAAATTAAAAATATCATTGAAATTATTAAAGTTTTCTATAGGAAATTTTACCTGAGAACGTTCGCGGAGAGAATTTTCGGTAATTTACGCCCGTAATTTACCGTAATTTTGGTAATAAACTAGTTCCCGCCCACGGATGTTTTTGAAAATTTCTACATAAGTCATGGCTAGTCAACTAAATACTATCCTGGAAAAATAATAATGAAAATGTGTGTATTTAGACAACTTTCTCATTAATTACCGATATTGGTAATCTTACCGAGAAAGTTACCACAAGATTCTCTAAATTCTCGTAAATTACGGTAACGGCACATCACTAGTCATACCAATCATGTTTACGATCGTACAATCGCTATCAGAATTAGCGGCGAAATATCTGAACATGCACTCTAACATTTTGACAATCGAGACTTTAGATATTTGTGAGCACCACGGAATATTTTTTTCTGTTCTGTGGTGAGCACTATGGTATCTGATGATGATGACGATTGTATATGGTGGATTGCGCGGAGGTGTTCGTCATCAGGGCTGCGTCTTGGCTCCTACTCTGTTAGGCATATGCTACTACATGTATTATCTACGCTGTAGAGACTGTTAAACTAGCTAGAGGGTCAAAATGACACAGCTGCTTCACCACTCTGCTTAAACAGAAAACATTGAGATAGCTGAAACATGAAGGGGGCTACCTAAAAAAAAATAATGGAAATCTATCGGAGCATTTCGTGTCATGTTGTAGTTGTTTTCTGGCCATTCTTTTCCGCAACTCGACATCAAACGTGATGCCTTACGTGGCCCCGACGCTGGCCCCAATGCCGTCTTTACCATAAGGGTACAAGGGGCACATGCCCAGGGCCCCCATCTTCAGGGGGCCCCGCAAGAGATCGACAACTTTCCTCACATTTATTCTCCTTTCGAAAGGGGCCCCAAAATCCTTGGGTGCCCACGGGCCCCCATAGTTAAAGACGGCACGCTTTTCGTGTCATATTCATAGTCAGTTTTATCCTACAGGTACAGACGAGCATGGAACAAAGATCCAACAAGCGGCCGCGAAGGCGTCGCAGCCCCCCGCGCAATACTGCGACGCCGTCTCGCAGCAGTACCGGCGTCTGTTCGCGGAGTACGGCGTGAGCCACACCGACTTCGTCAGGACCACTCACCACAGCCACAGGAAGGCTGTCCATCACTTCTGGGTACGTTCTGTAGGCATAAACTATCAGTAATAGAGCGAGCTATGCCTTAGGACTAGTCAAGACACACAAAAACGCTGTCTGCGACTTCTGGGTATGTATTCATTTTGTAGAACAGACTACCACCAATAAGTAATGGTGAGATCTATGTGAACTCTAGCATAGCTCGCTTGTTCCTTCTTCAATGAGCTCTGCAAAAAAACCAAGCCAATTAGCGGATGTCAGTAAAATAACCACATTGCTTACAGATTCTATTGCCAATGCAAAATTGCTTAATACAGATTCTATTGCAACATGCTGAGATGAGGCCATTTCGTAGCATACACGCTTTTATTTGTAAAATTATTTTTCGTTGATATATATTGTGGTTTTTTGTGTATGTTGCGAATAAAGTTATTTCTATTTCCAATGGGGTAGAACAATTCAGCGTCGAAAGGTTAAAATCTCTTCTAGATATGTTTATTCTAGCTAGACTTTTAGAAACATCAACATAGATTGTAGCCAGCTATGCTTAGAGTTTACCTGAGTGATCTAATGAATTTGTTGCTTAAATGTCTAAATGCCTTTCTGACAAGCGACAGATTGGGACGTTTCTACTAAACCGCTCAATATGAGCTTCCCTAAGCCAGGATGGTTTGGTAAAAGCATTCTCCGAAAGCAAAAAGACAACAGAGAACCTTCAGACTGAAGTGGTTGGGACCGGAGCAGGAGCATTCCATGAAAAATGTCGTAAGCGACACGGTATTTTTAATAATTTTGAGAACTTAAATTAGTAAGCTGGGTTACAGTAAAATAATAACATATTAAGGCTTTAAGATTGACAGTGTTTCCTAGCACCTAGCATGTTTTATTAGGGTAGCTACCATAGCGACACGTAAGCGACAAAAAGCAGATGTTTTCATGGAATGCACCAGCATAGGTACTGTAGGCCCGGCATATAGAGCCAGCAGGCAGCGAAGCCCCCAGCTCTCAGCGCAGTACTGCGACGCCGTCTCGCAGCAGTACCGGCGTCTGTTCGCGGAGTACGGCGTGAGCCACACCGACTTCGTCAGGACCACTCACCACAGCCACAGGAAGGCTGTCCACCACTTCTGGGTACGTTCTGTAGGCACAAACTATCAGTAATAGAGCGAGCTATGCCGGCCTTAGGACTAGTCAAGACATACTCAAAAACGCTGTACTCATTGTATAGTATTATCAATAAATAAATAAAAAAATAAAAAAAATATATAGAACTGACTATCACCAATAAGTAATGGTGAGATCTATGTGAACTCTAGCATAGCTCGCTCCTTCTTCGATGAGCACTGCAAAAAAATCAAGCCAATTAGCGGATGTCAGGAAAATAACCACATTGCTTACAGATTCTATTGCCAATGGGCTAGAACGATTCAGCGTCGAAAGGTTAAAATCTTTTCTGGATATGTTTATTCTAGCTAGACTTTTAGAAACATCAACATGTAACCAGCTATGCTTAGAGTTTACCTCAGTGATCTAATGAATTTGTTACTTAAATGTCTAAATGTCCTTATGACAAGCGACAGATTGGGACGTTTCTACTAAACCGCTCTCATATGAGCTTCCCTAAGCCAGGATGGTCTGGTAAAAGCATTCTCCGAAAGCAAAAAGACAACAGAGAACCTTCAGACTGAAGTGGTTGGGACCGGAGCAGGAGCATTCCATGAAAAATGTCGTAAGCGACACGGTCTTTTTAATAATTTTGAGAACTTAAATTAGTAAGCTGGGTTACAGTATAATAATAACATATCAAGGCTTTAAGATTGACAGTGTTTCCTAGCAGCTAGCATATTTTATTAGGGTAGCTACCATAGCGACACGTAAGCGATAAAAAGTAGATGTTTTCATGGAATGCTCCAGCATAGGTACTGTAGGCCCAGCATATAGAGCCAGCAGGCAGCGAAGCCCGCAGCCCCCGCGGTACTGCGACGCCGTCTCGCAGCAGTACCGGCGTCTGTTCGCGGAGTACGGCGTGCGGCACACCGACTTCGTCAGGACCACTCACCACAGCCACAGGAAGGCTGTCCACCACTTCTGGATACGTTCTGTAGGCATTAACTATCAGCGATGCTGGCCTTAGGACTAGTCAAGACATACACAAAAACGCTGTCTGCGACTTCTGGGTATGTATTCATTTTGTAGAACAGACTACCATCAAAAAGTAATGGTGAGATCTATGTGAACTCCATCGTAGCTCGCTCGTTCCTTCTTCAATGAGCTTTGACAAAAAACCAAGCCAATTAGCGGATGTCAGGAAAATAACCACATTGCTTATAGATTCTATTGCCAATGGGGTAGAACGATGCACCGTCGAAAGGTTAAAATCTCTTCTGGATATGTTTATTCTAGCTAGACTTTTAGAAACATCAACATAGATTGTAGCCAGCTATGCTTAGAGTTTACCTGAGTGATCTAATGAATTTGTTGCTTAAATGTCTAAATGCCCTTCTGACAAGCGACGGATTGGGACGTTTCTACTAAACCGCTCACATATGAGCTTCCCTAAGCCAGGATGGTTTGGTAAAAGCATTCTCCGAAAGCAAAAAGACAACAGAGAACCTTCAGACTAAAGTGGTTGGGACCGGAGCAGGAGCATTCCATGAAAAATGTCGTAAGCGACACGGTCTTTTTAATAATTTTGAGAACTTAAATTAGTAAGCTGGGTTACGGTAAAATAATAACATATCAAGGCTTTAAAATTGACAGTGTTTCCTAGCACCTAGCATATTTTATTAGGGTAGTTACCATAGCGTCACGTAAGCGACAAAAAGTAGATTTTTTCATGGAATGCTCCAGCATAGGTACTACATACATACTACATACATGACATAGAACAGACTACCACCAAAAAGTAATGGTGAGCAGATCTATGTGAACTCTAGCATAGCTCGCTCCTTCTTCGATGAGCACTGCAAAAAAACCAAGCCAATTAGCGGATGTCAGTAAAATAACCACATTGCTTACAGATTCTATTGCCAATGGTAGAACGATGCAGCGTCGAAAGGTTAAATCTCTTCTAGATATGTTTATTCTAGCTAGACTTTTAGAAACATCAACATAGATTGTAGCCAGCTATGCTTAGAGTTTACTTGAGTGATCTAATGAATTTGTTGCTTAAATGTCTAAATGCCCTTATGACAAGCGACAGATTGGGACGTTTCTACTAAACCGCTCTCATATGAGCTTCCCTAAGCGAGGATGGTCTGGTAAAAGCATTCTCCGAAAGCAAAAAGACAACAGAGAACCTTCAGACTGAAGTGGTTGGGACCGGAGCAGGAGCATTCCCTGAAAAATGTCGTAAGCGACACGGTCTTTTTAATAATTTTGTGAACTTAAATTAGTAAGCTGGGTTACAGTAAAATAATAACATATCAAGGCTTTAAGCCAGGATGGTTCGGTAAAAGCATTCTCCGAAAGCAAAAAGACAACAGAGAACCTTCAGACTGAAGTGATTCGGACCGGAGCAGGAGCATTCCATGTAAAATGTCGTAAGCGACACGGTCTTTTTAATAATTTTGAGAACTTAAATTAGTAAGCTGGGTTACAGTATAATAATAACATATCAAGGCTTTAAGATTGACAGTGTTTCCTAGCAGCTAGCATATTTTATTAGGGTAGCTACCATAGCGTCACGTAAGCAACAAAAAGCAGATGTTTTCATGGAATGCTCCAGCATAGGTACTGTAGGCCCAGCATATAGAGCCAGCAGGCAGCGAAGCCCCCAGCTCTCAGCGCAGTACTGCGACGCCGTCTCGCAGCAATACCGGCGTCTGTTCGCGGAGTACGGCGTGCGGCACACCGACTTCGTCAGGACCACTCACCACAGACACAGGAAGGCTGTCCACCACTTCTGGGTACGTTCTGTAGGCATAAACTATCAGTAATAGAGCGAGCTATGCCGGCCTTAGGACTAGTCAAGACATCCACAAAAACACTGTCTGCGACTTCTGGGTATGTATTCATTTTGTAGAACAGACTACCACCAAAAAGTAATGGTGAGATCTATGTGAACTCTAGCATATTAGCTCGCTCGCTCCTTCTTAGCGGATGTCAGTAAAATAACCACATTGCTTACAGATTCTATTGCCAATGGGCTAGAACGATGCTGCGTCGAAAGGTTAAAATCTCTTCTGGATATGTTTATTCTATCTTTTAGAAACATCAACATAGATTGTTGCCAGCTATGCTCAGGGTTTACCTGAGTGATGTAATGAATTTGTCGCTTAAATGTCTAAATTTAACTAAACCGCTCACATATGAGCTTCCCTAAGCCAGGATGGTTTGGTAAAAGCATTCTCCGAAAGCAAAAAGACAACAGAAAACCTTCAGACTGAAGTGGTTGGGACCGGAGCAGGAGCATTCCATGAAAAATGTCGTAAGCAACACGGTCTTTTTAATAATTTTGAGAACTTAAATTAGTAAGCTGGGTTACAGTATAATAATAACATATCAAGGCTTTAAGATTGACAGTGTTTTCTAGCAGCTAGTATATTTTATTAGGGTAGCTACCATAGCGACAAGTAAGCGATAAAAAGTAGATGTTTTCATGGAATGCTCCAGCATAGGTACTGTAGGGCCAGCATATAGAGCCAGCCGGCAGCGAAGCCCGCAGCCCCCGCGCAGTACTGCGACGTCGTCTCGCAGCAGTACCGGCGTCTGTTCGCGGAGTACGGCGTGAGCCACACCGACTTCGTCAGGACCACTCACCACAGCCACAGGAAGGCTGTCCACCACTTCTGGGTACGTTCTGTAGGCATATATCAGTAATAGAGCGAGCTATGCTGGCCTTAGGACTAGTCAAGACATACACAAAAACGCTGTCTGTGACTGATGGGTATGTATTCATTTTGTAGAACAGACTACCACCAATAAGTAATGGTGAGATCTATGTGAACTCTAGCATAGCTCGCTCCTTCTTCGATGAGCTCTGCAAAAAAACCAAGCCAATTAGCGGATGTCAGTAAAATAACCACATTGCTTACATATTCTATTGCCAATAGGCTAGAACGATGCAGAGTCTAAAAGTTAAAATCTCTTCTGGATATGTTTATTCTAGCTAGACTTTTAAAAACATCAACATAGATTGTAGCCAGCTATGCTTAGAGTTTACCTGAGTGATCTAATGAATTTGTTGCTTAAATGTCTAAATGACCTTCTGACAAGCGACAGATTGGGACGTTTCTACTAAACCGCTCAATATGAGCTTCCCTAAGCCAGGATGGTTTGGTAAAAGCATTCTCCGAAAGCAAAAAGACAACAGAGAACCTTCAGACTGAAGTGGTGGGGAAGTGGAATTACAAAAATAAATAATTTGTACGCCTTCGGGCACGACACAGTGACACAACTACGTTTTTAAGACCTGTACTTATATGTATATACCTGTGTTGAACAAATAAATGATTTTGATTTTGATTTTCATTTTTTTGGTTGGGACCGGAACAGGAGCATTCCATGAAAAATGTCGTAAGCGACACGGTCTTTTTAATAATTTTGAGAACTTAAATTAGTAAGCTGGGTTACAGTAAAATAATAACATATCAAGGCTTTAAGATTGACAGTGTTTCCTAGCAGCTAGCATATTTTATTAGGGTAGCTACCATAGCGACACGTAAGCGACAAAAAGTAGATGTTTTCATGGAATGCTCCAGCATAGGTACTGTAGGGCCAGCATATAGAGCCAGCAGGCAGCGAAGCCCGCAGCCCCCGCGCAGTACTGCGACGCCGTCTCGCAGCAATACCGGCGTCTGTTCGCGGAGTACGGCGTGCGGCACACCGACTTCGTCAGGACCACTCACCACAGACACAGGAAGGCTGTCCATCACTTCTGGGTACGTTCTGTAGGCATCTATCAGTAATAGAGCGAGCTATGCCTTAGGACTAGTCAAGACATACACAAAAACGCTGTCTGCGACTTCTGGGTATGTATTCATTTTGTAGAACAGACTACCACCAAAAAGTAATGGTGAGATCTATGTGAACTCTAGCATAGCTCGCTCGTTCCTTCTTCGATGAGCTCTGCAAAAAACCAAGCCAATTAGCGGATGTCAGTAAAATAACCACATTGCTTACAGATTCTATTGCTAATGGGGTAGAACGATGCAGCGTTGAAAGGTTAAAATCTCTTCTGGATATGTTTATTCTAGCTAGACTTTTAGAAACATCAACATAGATTGTGATGTAATGAATTTGTCGCTTAAATGTCTAAATGCCCTTATGACAAGCGACAGATTGGGACGTTTCTACTAAACCGCTCTCACATGAGCTTCCCTAAGCCGGGATGGTTTGGTAAAAGCATTCTCCGAAAGCAAAAAGACAACAGAAAACCTTCAGACTGAAGTGGTTGGGACCGGAGCAGGAGCATTCCATGAAAACTGTCGTAAGCAACACGGTCTTTTTAATAATTTTGAGAACTTAAATTAGTAAGCTGGGTTACAGTATAATAATAACATATCAAGGCTTTAAGATTGACAGTGTTTCCTAGCAGCTAGCATATTTTATTAGGGTAGCTACCATAGCGACAAGTAAGCGATAAAAAGTAGATGTTTTCATGGAATGCTCCAGCATAGGTACTGTAGGCCCAGCATATAGAGCCAGCCGGCAGCGAAGCCCGCAGCCCCCGCGGTACTGCGACGCCGTCTCGCGGCAGTACCGGCGTCTGTTCGCGCAGTACGGCGTGCGGCACACCGACTTCGTCAGGACCACTCACCACAGCCACTGGAAGGCTGTCCACCACTTCTGGGTACGTTCTGTAGGCATCTATCAGTAATAGAGCGAGGTATGCCGGCCTTAGGACTAGTCAAGACATACACAAAAACGCTGTCTGCGACTTCTGGGTATTCATTCATTTTGTAGAACAGACTACCACCAAAAAGTAATGGTGTTCTTTGATGAGCTCTGCAAAAAAACCAAGTCAATTAGCGGATGTCAGTAAAATAACCACATTGCTTACAGATTCTATTGCCAATGGTAGAACGATGCAGCGTCGAAAGGTTAAAATCTCTTCTGGATATGTTTATTCTAGCTAGACTTTTAGAAACATCAACATAGATTGTAGACAGCTATGCTAAAGGTTTACCTGAGTGATCTAATGAATTTGTTGCTTAAATGTCTAAATGCCCTTATGACAAGCGACAGATTGGGACGTTTCTACTAAACCGCTCTCATATGAGCTTCCCTAAGCCAGGATGGTTTGGTAAAAGCATTCTCCGAAAGCAAAAAGACAACAGAGAACCTTCAGACTGAAGTGGTTGGGACCGGAGCAGGAGCATTCCATGAAAAATGTCGTAAGCGACACGGTCTTTTTAATAATTTTGAGAACTTAAATTAGTAAGCTGGGTTACAGTAAAATAATAACATATCAAGGCTTTAAGATTGACAGTGTTTCCTAGCAGCTAGCATATTTTATTAGGGTAGCTACCATAGCGTCACGTAAACGACAAAAAGTAGATGTTTTCATGGAATGCTCCAGCATAGGTACTGTAGGGCCAGCATATAGAGCCAGCCGGCAGCGAAGCCCGCAGCCCCCGCAGTACTGCGGCGCCGTCTCGCAGCAGTACCGGCGTCTGTTCGCGGAGTACGGCGTGCGGCACACCGACTTCGTCAGGACCACTCACCACAGCCACAGGAAGGCTGTCCACCACTTCTGGGTACGTTCTGTAGGCATCTATCAGTAATAGAGCGAGCTATGCCAGCCTTAGGACTACTTCCTTCCTTAGGACTTCTGGGTATGTATTCATTTTGTAGAACAGACTACCACCAAAAAGTAATGGTGAGATCTATGTGAACTCTAGCATAGCTCGCTCGTTCCTTCGATGAGCTCTGCAAAATGACCAAGCCAATTAGCGGATGTCAGGCACACCGACTTCGTCAGGACCACTCACCATAGCCACAGGAAGGCTGTCCACCACTTCTGGGTACGATTGTTCTATACATGTATACTGGGTGTACTCGTTAAGTGAGGCCAGGCGATAATTCCATAAATATGAAATATATTAGAAATTTTCCAAATGATATTGAAAGTGCGGATCACTTCGTTTCGAATTTTGTCCTTCAGAGAGACCCCAAGCATAGCTCTTTCCATAGCACGTTGCGCGATTTTAAGCTTGTGGGTTAGCCCCACAGTCAGCGTCCACGTCTCGGATCCGTACGTCATAACAGGAAGGACGCACTGGTCATAAACTTTCGTCTTTAGGCTCTGAGGTATATCCGACGAGAATATCTGTTGCAACTTCCGAAACGCTGCCCAACCCAACTGGATCCTCCTATTAGCTTCCTTTTCAAAGTTGTATCTACCCAACTGCATTAACTGGCTAAGGTAGACATATTCTTTGACAACTTCGAGAGGCGTGCCATCGATGACTACTGGCTCCGGAATGACGAGATCATTAAACATGACCTATCGTCTTGTCCAGGTTCATCCGGAGGCCAATTCGCTGGGAGGCTACATTTAGGCTGTGTAGCGTTTCTTGGAGTTCCTGCAGCGATTCCGCCATGACCACGATATCATCGGCAAACCTTAAGTGCGAGATGTATTCGCCATTTATATTTATGCCCCTTCCTTCCCAGTTCAAAGTCTTGAAGATGTCTTCCAATACATTTTAACTGCATTACTAACTTTTTTGAAATAATAATAATGGTATACAAATAGGACAATGCTTTGTCATAGTGGCAACAATATTAAGCTAAGGTTCCTAGCAACTTTAATATGATTGTCGCTGTAAGTCCAAAATTATATATGTGGACCAATTTCCTTTACTGTACAAACACCGAAACAAATTGGACCGGTTATGCTAGGAGTTTCACTGTATTTCCCAAAAAATAAAATCTTATTTAACTAATTATGTAATCCTCCACGAATCATACAAAATTATCATTCTATTTCATAAATTAGACATACATTTTTCATGTCTAAAATATACACATACATTTAATGTTAACCTCGACTATGAAACTATCATTCCCTGCATCGATTCATAGTAACATATGAGCATTTAATTAGCATTGAACATGAACATGGCTTCTGATTGACGTCACACGGAATTACTTCCCAAGGGCGGAATAAAACTGTCACGAAAACACGTTTAGCTTGTTTACTGGAATCAAAGGAATTTGAACCTTGTGTATTTAATTCGTACGTTAACAGACATTTTGCAGCAATTTTACATGAATAGAATATCGTTCCTATTTCAACATAATTGCCAAGGACAGAATCGGCTATTTGATTATCGCATAGATCGATCAAATGCCAGCCTACCTACATTATAATGATTATAGATTATAGTATATAATGTTTTCTTCGGTTGTCGCGAGGATTACACATGAAATAAACCTATGGAAAAAGGATAAACTCGCGTTTCATCATCATGAGCCTATGTTAGTCCACTACTGGACGTAGGCCTTGCCTATTAACTATGCGTATAGAAGCATTAGGAGGTAAATGCCAATAATCGCCACGCTGGGCAAGCGGATTAGCGATCGCAGTAATGTGTCCACTATGTTGACGCTGCTGCCCATCATCAATCGTGTAGAATGGTCAGTGACACTTCAATCCCTTAGTCGATTCTTACGACACCCGCAGGAGGAATTGGGGTGGTGACAAATGTATTCTTACTGCCCTCACCACACGGCTGCAATGCTTTTATTAATTGACTATATAACTTCATCCCGACGTTCCGATAGATATTCGAAATGAATAATCGACCGTTGGCAGAAAAACAGGGTTAAAGTGAGTTTTTTTATTTGGTTATTACTACACTCGCGGTCAATGAATACGGGTCAGGTGGATTTTTTCATAGAAAATAGCAGAAACATGCTGATTACAAATATTTAAAATAAATATTACGCGGTAACGCGGCGAGCGTAATGGGCACCTTTGGGCCGGGAACGATGCAGGGTGGTTTAGACTTATAATACATGTGGAACCGTTTTTAACATCAGATTGTATTGGAATTTCCCTGAAGTTTTCACCCGATCCGAAAAACACGGAACTTTATCGTCAAATGACTCCGTAGATATAAAAATAGCAACTCATGATTAAAAAACTCGTATTACCATACATTTTAGGTGGTTTTTCTTAAACGGTCTACATTTTTGTCTGTACAAACCGACCTAACGACAATTTTAGAGTTTTTTTGGGTTTATTTATAAATTTAGGGAAATTCCAATACAACTTAATTTAAAAATAGATTTTGCCTACACTATAAATATTTTTAAAAAATATTTGAAATCTCCATGTTTGCATTATTTTCTATGAAAATAACCACCTGACCCGTTTTCATTGCCGGTGTGTATATGCAGTACAGGCTTATTACTGAAGTATTTTGTTGCAGAACGAGTTGGTAGAAGGCGGGCACATCTACAAAGCGGTCTACTCTGGCTGGTACAGCGTCAGCGACGAGAGCTTCGTGCCCGAAGCCCACACCAGAGAAGTGGACCGGGCTGGGAAGAAGGTACTATAGTGTAATAATTCATATACACGGTGCTCGCGAGCATTGCGAAAGATTTTAACTATGCATTCTAAACATCAAAATAAACAAAAAATATTATGAGACCTAATGTCAATTTCACCAAAAAAATATATTGTTTTCTTTTTTTAGGCTTTTTGAATACTTTTTAACATTTCCAGTACTTTTTATCATAACAACAATTTGTTTCAATTATTTATTTTCATTGTTTTTTTTTTTAAGTACAGGTTATTTCGTCAAGTCTATTCGTATTTTTTGATTGTCAGGCAAAAGGTGTGGTAATATTAGAACACATTGTGGTAGCATTGTAATCAAAAAGAAATTAAATGACGAGTTACGTCGAAAAACTTATTTCAAAAAAAGGTTGATTACCTCTGAAACCAAGCCGAATCCAGGAAATTTTATATAACAATAAAGACTCTAAATAATGGTCAGGAATCCAGCATTAAAATCTTTCGGAATGCTCACGAGCACCGTGTATATTTATTTTCAGAAAAACATTGTACAACATATTTGCAGTGACCCTGACACTACAGTGTGTGGCCTACAACCGGGGTGAAAAATTAAACGGTGCATTAATAAGCTGATCAACAATCATTTCCACATATTGTAATTAAAAAAAAACTTTTTTTTGTAATTTTTTGTTCATGTAGTTTTCATTATTATGGGTTCATTTACTTGAATTAAAAGTTATGAATAACTTATCATTTTTGAATCATTGAAAAATTTACAATTTTTTTAAAACCGTAACAAATTAGTGTAAAAATGAAAACAAAATTATTGTTATGACTTCGTACCTGGTATACTATCAAGATGTCTTGCGACTGACAAGCTACGACATCGTGATGCCAATATCCAGTACTAAAGGTCCATAGCTTTGAATGACAATATCTCCGAACTTAACCACTTTGAAACACCGGGACCTTTACAGGATTATTGCCGATAGTCTAAGGAGTCACTCATTTCACTTTTCATTTCACTCTACATTTTTACTTAAAACCTATCTGATCTTCGTTATTGTTGTTTGTACAGTCGAGGAAATTGAATGTTTAGCACTTTGCGGTTCAAGTGAAATTGGTTGTGTTGTATGTACTAAGCACGTCCAACGTAAAGTGAGCCATAAACTGCTAAACATTCAATTTCCTCGACCGTACATGTATTGGGCATTTCAACAGCCGTAAGTTCGGTAACATTATTACCCGATTCCCGTAGATATCTCATACATTTTTTGGATAGCTTGGCAGTGGTCAACTATGTCTATCAAGATATCCAAAAGTTCTTTCATCTCTCACGTCATTCGTGTGATAAGGCTGCCACTGAAGTCACAGAAATTGAAGCGCTGGGAGATATGCCATATTGAATGTTGTCTGTTTAGTGTGTCTAATACAAACCCCGGATGACGGGAGCAAAAATGCGTTTGTCACTAGTGCTTAGTTAAATATCGACTATTCTATCGACATCCATACCAACATTATATGAATTAGAAATGTATTGATCAACAGTAATTTATGCAACCGTACGTAATCAGAGGCATTTCGACCTAAAATTGATAAACAATAATATGTCAATAATACCTTGTACCATAGGACAGTTACAAAACCGAAACTAAAGCCTAAAAAGCAGCTTGAATGTCGTTCAAAATATCAAAGTGCACTTGTTAAGATTACTTTTACATCCTCAAGGCGAAATTATTCACAAAAATAACAGAATGTGTTGACTAAAAATATTGGTGAATTCATTTTAGCATAATCTATAAATTTCAAGTTAAAAAATCGTTCATATGGATGTCGATAGAATAGTCGATATTTCATTAAGCACTAGTGAAAAATTCATTTTTGCTCCTGTCGTCCGGGCTTTGCTAATAAATAGAATAGAAAATAGACTAATTAGGTGTTATGACCAGGTGCGAGTGTCCCTGGAATCCGGGCATGAGGTGGAGTGGACCGAGGAACCCAACTACATGTTTCGTCTGAGCGCCTTCCGCGACCATCTGCGGAACTGGCTCCGGACAGGTACTGCTGTTTACTAGTCGCCAGTAGAATCCAAAAAAGTGTAAACAAACCTAAAAATTACCGTTACCTTCAAACCTTCAAGAAAAGAGAGTATTCTCATCTTAAAGTCGGCAACGCACTTGTAATACCACGGGTGTTGCGGGTGTCCATGGGTGACTGTGATCGTTTCGAAATGCGGGTGTCGTAAGAGTCGGATAAGAGATTGAAGTGTCACTGACCATTCTACAAGATTGATGACGGGCAGCAGCGTCATCATAGTGGACACATTACTGCGATCGTCAATCCGCTTGCCGAGCGTGGCGATCATGGGTATTTACCTCCTAATGCGTCTATACGCATAGTTAATAGGAGAGGCCTACGTCCAGCAGTGGACTAACATAGGCTGATGATGATGATGATGAAATGGAGAGATCTGGAATAAATAAAAAAGAAATCCCCACGCCCTCTAACTTTTGATCCATGGGTCCAAACATACATAAAAAATCATGAATAGAGGGTTCATGTAATACTTTATAATAAAACTATTTTGAACATAATCGGAAGCCTACATTGAGCATGGCCCGACATGCTCTGGGCCGGTTTTTTAAACATGATATAACTTTGCAGACGGCGTGATAACTCCCAGCAAGTTTCAAAAACAACTTCAAGAACAGTTGGAAAAAGAAGCATACTTCCCTGACATCTCCGTCAGTCGACCCGCCTCGCGGGTCCACTGGGCTATCCGGGTGAGACGACATTAATATTAAGTCAAAAGTTAGTCATTTATTTGTTCAACACAGGCTAAACGTACAGAGGTACAGGTCTTACAATATTAATAATAAGACTTTATAAGACATCACGATTTTGACCCGCAAGGCATAAATAATATTCGTTTCGTGGTGTAAATGTAACTACATCTACCTTATCTATCTATACATAATTATCTCGTCTGTAACAAATATTGTATAACATATCTAGACCCCGGTATCGGAGGTGCAAAATGGTAGCTGTCAAGTACTTACTTAGGGATAGGTAAACACATTTTGTGATGTCGATATCGATACTCGATTTTTTGTACAATATTTTTTTTTATGCACAGTGGCGTTCAGAATTGCATGGACAATTTATGAATATTCATTTATACACATTCCTTGCAATTTTGAACCCTACGGTACAAGGACCATTTATTCGTATACCTTTTTTCGGGATCTATGATAATAATTAACATTTAATACTCGATTTGTTGTACAATTATTTTTTTTATGTACAAGGACCATTTATTTGTCTCCTTTTTTGGGATCTATGATAATAATTAACATTTAATATATAAATCATTATTATTACAATACAAATCTCTGGTTGCTATTACATTTATTATGTTTCGAGTTGCACGACATTGAATAAAAACTTTTTAGATATTAATACTTATAATAAATTATTTATGTCAATAGATAGTCAAAGTCATCTTACAACAACGTCTTCGATTATTTAGCCGTGGTTACAAGTCTATTCGCCTAAAATATTTTATACAATAGAAAGTGAAGTCACTTCTTGCTGAACACCCTGAACTTCAAAAATGAAATGAAAAACATTTATTATACAATTTGCAGAATACACATCATTTCCAGATGTTGGAATATAAAAAAAGCACATGGAGTCGAATTGCCATCAAGAGAAAATCAACAACGTATGTCCTACTAATATTGATTATTTAATAAAGGATATTCCATTCCAATATTTTTAATCTTGCATATCTTGCATTGCAACTCAATCTTGTATGAAAAGTTTGAAAACACTCATAAAAAAAGAAAAAAATAATAATACCAATTAAACTGTAACCGAAATCTGCTTAAGTTTTTCGTCAGTTGTAACATACTTTGGACCAAATTGGAAAACCCAAACTTCAGAAGGTTCATCGCCAAGTGCCTCAATAAAAAGTACGGCGATGTTACATACCATTAAATAAATATTTTGTTGATTTTGTAATTATATAGTCCTAGTCTATATCGTAAATAGGTGCGTTTAATTAAAGTCTTACCCCGTTATTCATAAACGTTTGTTAACTTAACAAGCCGATAATAATTGTTTGTCCCTTTCGGTCTTAACAATGTGTCCATAAGAGCAAAAGGGACAAACAATTATTAGCGGCTTGTTAAGTTAAGAAACGTTTATGAATAAGGGGGTTAGCTTATTATTATGGTAAAGAAAAATTATCGATATGTAACTTCAATTATCGACATCACATATATTTTTACCCCATCCCTAAGAACTTGACAGCTACCATTTTGCACCTCCGATACCGGGGTCTACATATAACGCTGACTTTGTGAGTTCATTTAAAGAGCTAGAGTATTAGATTATTTTTTGAATTTAAATACAAGTTTTTGACACTGCCATAATATTCTAGGTACCAGGAGACGAGGAACAGAGTATATACGTGTGGTTAGACGCGTTGGTCAACTACCTCACCGTGTCCGGATATCCGGACGAAGACGCCATGAGAGCCCGAGGTAGGGCCTGGCCGGCGGATGTACAAGTACTAGGGAAGGATATACTCAAGTGAGTACTAGTTTTTTCATTTTATGTTATTTTAAAGAGACACGACGATACTCGCCCAGCTATCAGCTATCACCGCCGGGCGAGTACCGCCGTGTCTCTTTTATTTACACGGGAGTGCGTATCTTTTGTTCGTGTTTATAGCCGATAGTTCATAGCTTAGTAGCTCGCGGTGAGACCAGTGCCTTAGACCCGTTTGTCGTTAAAATAAGAGTAAGTCTACTAAACGAACCAATTTCCAGATTCCACGGGCTATACTGGCCCGCGTTCCTAATGGCCACCCGGCGGCACCCGCCGCGTCGTCTCCTGGTCCACTCTCACTGGACGGTGGACGGCTGCAAGATGTCCAAGTCGCTCGGCAACGTCGTCTGTCCCCTGGGCGCCCCGGTCACAGGGGACGGCCTTCGATACTTCTTGCTTAGAGAGGGGACACTTCACAGTGACGCCAGTGAGTATACAAGGTGGATTATCTTTAGGTCAGTGTGGTTATCCTGTTCACGTCTAGAGCCCCAATTCGTACTAGAGGGATACAAGCAGACTAGCCAGACCAGGGGCCTATTGCATAACAAATTGCAACTAATATTAGAAGCGGAAGTCTCTAGTAGAAAGAGAATTCCACTTGTAATATTAGGTGTAATTTAAAAAATTAAATTTATTCACTTACACAAACATTGGCCACAAAAGTAAATAAACATAGGTAATAACAAAATACATGTTAGTGCAGCAAAATGGATTAGGAATCAGCGAGGCCCCCAACCATGAACTTAAAGCTAACAATAACACTAAACTACGAAAAAATATACGAATTTAAGAACGATGTCCTGGTTGTGCCAATCGTCATTGTTTTGTTTTTGTGTACCTTTTGTGAAACAATTACCGTTACGGGTCAATAGCTTAAAAGTTTCGCTAAATGTAATTAAGTCAAAAGTATAAACTTAGATTAAATATTTATTATGTGTAGCTTGTAGTATATGTGTGTCATTGTAATTAAGTTAAGTTTAAATTAAGCGTTCTGAATAAAGTTATATTCTATTCTATTCTATTCTAAACTAACTTAGGAGTTAAAGAGTTCGTTGCCAACACGATTCAAATCAAGTCAATTTATTATGCAATAGACCCCTGGTCTGCTATGCTCTATTTGGTTAGGTATTTAACTAAATGTAAACTTTTGAATGCATTTTTGAAGCCTTAATTGAGCCGTGGAACTAAGCCCGTTTGTGTAAGATTTAGCTTTGCCCTAATTATCACCTGTTTTTCATTAATTCCAGATTACAGCGAGAAGAAGTTAATAAACATAGTAAACTCCGAATTAGCGGACACACTCGGCAACCTTGTGTCCCGCTGTTGCGGCGCAGCCTTGAACCCGCGAGGGGAGTTCCCCGTCCCGCACCGACATGAAGCGGCTGCACTCGCCAGGCGGGACGTCGTCACCGCGCTGCTGACGAGAGTGGAAAGACTGCCAGGTAACTGTGGACCCGCGAGGGGGGTCCCCGTCCCGCACCGACATGAAGCGGCTGCACTCGCCAGGCGGGACGTCGTCACTACACTGCTGACGAGAGTGGAAAGACTGCCAGGTAACTGTGGACCCGCGAGGCGGGTTCCCCGTCCCGCACCGACATGAAGCGGCTGCACTCGCCAGGCGGGACGTCGTCACCGCGCTGCTGACGAGAGTGGAAAGACTGCCAGGTAACTGTGAACCCGCGAGGCGAGTTCCCCGTCCCGCACCGACATGAAGCGGCTGCACTCGCCAGGCGGGACGTAGTGACTACACTGCTGACGAGAGTGGAAAGACTGCCAGGTAACTGTGGACCCGCGAGGGGGGTCCCCGTCCCGCACCGACATGAAGCGGCTGCACTCGCCAGGCGGGACGTCGTCACTGCGCTGCTGACGAGAGTGGAAAGACTGCCAGGTAACTGTGGACCCGCGAGGGGGGTCCCCGTCCCGCACCGACATGAAGCGGCCGCACTCGCCAGGCGGGACGTTGTCACTACACTGCTGACGAGAGTGGAAAGACTGCCAGGTAACTGTGGACCCTATGAGGTACACAGCATTACAGCCCAAAGAATCTGGAAATTTCTGGACTCAACGGGAATAAGTAACAACCTTTAAATTACAAAGGGCCGCCACAATAGATCAACCGATTGGTCGAAGCGGCATAGATTGGCCCAATACATTAATAATAATAATAAATAACTGTGGACCAGCGAGGCGAGGTCCCAACAGGCGGGTTGTGGTTTAGTATGAAGTTTTCTTGTAAGGTCATGTGAGGCAAATGCAACTGTGAGGTAAAATCAACTACTTAAAATTTATCTTTATCTAACTGATATTTTGTAAAAATTTATAGCTTTGGCTTCAAGTTGGCTTTTATAGCCAACTTGAAGTGTGTATCGGAAACATCCCAAAGAGAGAGATACTGATGGTTATTGGTGATTTTAACGCGAAGGTGGGAACAACCGCTCTAGATGTCGATCTAGGACATATCGTAGGTCAGTACGGGCTGGGCTGCAGGAACAATAGAGGAGAGCGCCTTGTCCAGTTCGCCGCAGATAACTACTTTACGATTATGAATACGGTCTTCAAACACCACCCACGAAGACTTTATACTTGGACCTCTCCAAACGGACAATACCGCAACCAGATCGACTATATACTGATCAGAACAAGATGGAGAAGCTCAGTAACCAACGCACACACACTACCGGGAGCCGATATTATGTCCGACCACCAGCTACTCATATGTAACATGAGAATTAGATTGCGCAAACCCATATGCAAGAAAATGGTAAAACGTCTTGAAATACTTGATAAGGACTCGTTTATTCATTCGATTCAAGAGAAAGAGCATCACTGGCACGAAAACTGTAGCAGCGAAGGAAATATCGACCACCTTTGGAAATCCACCGTACAGTTAATAAAAGATGCTGCGCGTGAATCGCAGCCTGGTCACGGACCTAAAAAGAGACAACATTGGATGACAGTTGATACCTGGAAATTGATAGAGAAACGTAGAGACTTGAAAGCTAGCGGCGCCACGGTGCAAGACCTGAATAACATGAGTGCCACTATACAAGCCGCTTGTCGTCGAGATCGCAATACAGCGCTGCAATCAGTGTGTGAAGAGGTTGAGCGCCATTCTCAAAAGTTTGAGACAAAGGACTTGCATATGAAAATCAGACTTATAACCCGCCAGTTCAAACCGAAAACTTGGGCTATTGAGGATCCATCAGGAAACACCATCACAGAGATAAGACAGATCGTTGGCGTCTGGAAGGACTACTGTAAATCTCTGTTTGCTGACGTGACATCCAACATCGTAGCACACAACTCAGTGCATGACACAATTTCGGAACAAGAGCCACGGCCACTGAAAGATGAAGTACGGGTAGCCATTAAGCACCTTAAGCGGAACAAGGCAGTAGGTTTCGATGAAATCCCGATCGAAACAATTAAAGCTATGGGGGAAATCGGAGTAGACATACTGCACACAATTTGTCACCAAATATGGGTCACTGGGACCTGGCCGAGCGATTGGTCACACTCTGTATTTATTCCACTACATAAAAAGGGATCGACTAAAAAGTGTAATAATTATAGATTAATTTCCCTCATTTCCCACGCCAGTAAGATAATGTTGCACATTATCAACACAAGGCTTCAGGCTTACCTGTCACGTGAGATCGCCTCGGAACAAGCTGGTTTCGTTAAGGGTCGAGGCACACGAGAGCAACTACTCATAATGCGGCAGATTATCGAGAAAGCTCGGGAGTTCAACCTCACGCTCTACGTGTGCTTCGTCGACTTCAGGAAAGCTTTTGATACCGTCAAGTGGTGGAAACTATGGCTGGTCCTGACGGAAATGGGTGTACCTTATCACCTTGTACACCTCATCAGACGTCTGTATGAAGATGGCACAGCCGCAGTCCGAGTTGACGGTATCGACTCTGAACGCTTCAAAACACAAGCTGGTGTTAGGCAGGGTTGTATATTATCTCCCCTACTATTCAACATATACACAGAGTATATCATGCGTATAGTTCTCGAAGATTGGAACAAGGGAATATCCGTGGGAGGCCGGAAAATATGCAACCTTAGGTATGCAGACGATACCACCCTCCTAGCGTCAACCAAAAGCGAAATCGAGACCCTACTTCGACTCCTAGAGACCACAGCGCTTGATTTTGGTCTGGCAATCAATCGCGACAAAACCAAAATGTTGATCGTAGACCGCGCCAGAAACAACCAACCAGACGTCCAAAATATAGCAGGATGCGAAGTCGTCAACAGCTATATATACCTGGGCTCTACGATCACCAACGCCGGTGGTTGCGAAGATGAGATTCGGAGACGTTGCGCCGTGACTAGATCCTCAGTCGAAAAGCTCACAAAGATTTGGAAGGACCGCAAAATAACCAGAAGCACAAAGATTCGGCTGATGAGATGCCTAGTCTTTCCAATCTTCCTATACGGAGCTGAGACGTGGACGCTGAGGATGCAAGACCGTCGCAAGATTGACGCGCTGGAAATGTGGTGTTGGAGACGCATGCTCAGAATCCCGTGGACTGCACACCGTACCAACGTTTCGATTCTGAAAGAGTTAAAAATCAAAGAGAGATTATCATCGGCTGTTCAACTGCGAATCCTCAAATTCTTTGGACACATAACCCGTAACGAGAACTCCATGGAACGTTTGGTGGTGCAAGGAAAAGTCGAGGGCAAAAGATCTCGTGGCCGCTCCCCAACACGATGGACGGACCTCATTAAGTCCATCACAGAAAATACCATCAACGACTGCTCCCACTCCACCAAAGATAGAGCCACATGGCGACGGATCACGAGAGCTGCTGTGGCGCAAAAATCGACTTTGACATGACCACGACCACTCTGTCAAGAGTGCACGACTAAGAAGAAGAGATTTTGTAAAAATATCCTATCTATTACTGTGTTGCTTTCAATAAATCAAACAATGTTCTATGTCAAACAATGTTGTCAGCCTCTGTAGCCTAGTTGGTAGTGACCCTGCCTACGAAGCTGGAGGTTCCGGGTTCGAATCCCGGCGAGGGCATTATTTGTGTATTTAATTATCACAAATATTTGTTCCTTGGTCATGGCTGTCTATGTATTTACGTATCTATATGTATCTATCCAAGGAGGTTGGAACTCTTAGGGCGCCTATAGAGAGACGGCGTGACAGACAAAACCCGTGCCGCGCATATGCGTTTTACGCATATGTGCTGTCAGTACCTCTCGGGACGTCATGGGTATATAAACTATAAAAATATACCAAGAATGCCACATTGCTCTGTAATCTGGTGCAGGAACCAGTCTACGTACGTTAATAAACAAAATTCAAACGTTTCCTATCACAGATAAGTAAAAAAAGTTATATTAAATTCAATATAAAATTAGTATGGGCGAGAGACATAGTGAAGAGACACGACGCTGAATTTGTTATCGATAGTCTATGTAAACTCTTACAACTAAACGGTGTCAGTAGAAATTCAAAATTTGTTCCCGAGTTACGGACGTTTCCTATGTATAAGTAAGTATAATTATGTGTATTTCTCTATTTAAGTACATATATATATCGTCGCCTAGCACCCATAGTACAAGCTTTGCTTAGTTCGGGGCTAGGTTGATTTGTATGAGACTGTCCCCCAAACATTTATTTATTTATTTATATTTAGCAATAATATAATATTTATCTAAAGTGCATACAATGAAGCAACTATACAAAAACATATAGTTTAAGAAATTCTGACTTAATTTTTAGATTCCCTATAGAACCATGTGTCAGAGAACGCTGGATAACGGCGACTGGAAAGTTGAACTTGTTTCCGCAAAAACACGACACAATTTGTTCCGACCACTTCCAAAATGACTGTTTTGTAAAAACAAATCCAAGATCTATATTGTCATCCAATGCCTGTCCAACTTTAAAACTCCATCTGCGTTTGACAAGGTAAGTTAGCTTTGCTAAATAGTTTTATAATGTTTTAAAAGTAAAGTACCTTTTAAAGGATTTCTGATGCTATCTGTTAATACATATTAATTTAAATAGGTAATTTCCAGGTGTTTCTTGTCCCAAGTAACCCATCTGATAATCTTTCAAGAAAACGTAAAACGGTTCAATTTACGAATTTAAAAATATCTTTATACATTTATACATCTAGTTAATCTGTCCTCATATATAATACCTAAATTACCTAACCATCTAAACTCCTTACAGTTGATCGTTTAATTTTAGTTCCCATTTATAGTTACAATTTTAATTTAAGCACCTATGATATACCTACATTTTCTTTTTGCGTTTTATAACGTAATATAAGTAGATATAGTTTGCACACCTTGAACAAACAAACCAATGCAAAGGTAACATATATAACTAGACAGAGGTTAAACAAAAGACCGCCTGTTGTTTAACCTCTGTCTAGCCTTACCCTTAACACTTGTTGTTTAACTTTAACCTTAAAGCTAACAACTTAATGTAAATAGGTACTTATTGTAAATATAAATTCAAATAAATGTATAAATTTTACTGTTTTTATATCATTCATAACGACATCATTTTAGTGAGATTTAAAAAATGAGAATGTTTGAATAGCTTTTTTCAAGTAACATTTTTAGTCAAATAACTGTTGGTTTTAATCTATCGATAAAAATATCGAGCCATACCACAACACTATTTACATTAATATGTCAAAATTACCTGACACGGTCGATTTCTATGAAAATGACAGCCAAGGCCGCCTCTATCTCTAAGGTTACACACTAAAGAGGTCCGTGCTCTGTGTATCTATCTATTATATATATCGTCGCCTGGTACCCACATCACAAGCCTTAATTGAGCTTACCGTGGGACTAGGTCGATTTGTGTAAAGATGTCCAAAAATATTTATTTATTATTTATTTATTTATTATTTATCACAAATATTTGTTCCTTAGTCATATCTGTGTATGTATTTAAGATCTATATTTATGTATCTATCTATTATATATATCGTCGCCTGATATCCACATCACAAGCCTTAATTGAGCTTACCGTGGGATCTGATTTGTGTAAAATGTCCCAAAATATTTATTTATATAATCTTTAGCATCTAAATTATGAAAAAAAGTATCAAAACAGTTTTTTTCCGTAGGCCTTTCAACTAATGTCGATTTTATGGGTTATTTATATAAAGCCATTCTCCACAGATATTTGCCACGAGTACTACTCCACATACCAGTTCTACAAGGCGGTGGACGAAGTGATCGCGACATTACACGCTTGTAACCTCTTCTTCGAAGCCCTCAAACCCTGGGAACTACGGAAACAGAACAAGTTAGTGAATGAAGCTATTCTCCACAGATACTTCCACACATACGGCAGTCACTACACGGCGTTTTAGTTTATTGATGTGACAATTATCAAATTAAAACTCACTTATTTAACGTATGCGGAGTGAAATTTGGACAGATTTAAAACAAGTAAAAAAAATAACAAAGTTAAATTAAAATTGTATCTCAATGCTAAATTAATTTGTATACATTTGTATAAATTTGGGAAGTTTTATGTGTTTTGGCATCTTTTTTTAGAAATTATGGCCAATCAAGTAGAACAATGTCGCAAAACTGCATGTATTTTCCACAGGACACAAGGAAGTTACGTTAGACCGAATCACAAAATCGGACAGAAAGCTCAGAAGGACTTCTAAATACAACAAAAAAATAGTTTAGAAAAATCCTTAAGGCATCACAAAACTTAAACAAAAAGCAAGTCTACCACCACCAAAAATAAAAATTAAAAACTATGAAAATGTGACTTCGTCATTTGGTCAAAAAGTGTAAAAAACTTTTGCAGTAACGGATGTCACACTGAACGAGTTATAAGTAACTTTAATCATACATTTTTAGCATAGTAAAGAACTATTATTTTCAGAGTACCAATAGTCAATAGCCCAATGGACAAGAATATGAAATATGATGAGCAAAGGATGTTTGTTTAAAAAGATTTCCTACAGAACATAACATTAGAGGTAAGAAAAATGCTAACATCTGTTTTTTCGACATCAATGGATAAATTACCGTAAAACTGGAGTTATAAACTTTGGATTCAAATAGTTTTTATCTTGCATAAATCCTTGTTAAAATCGGTATTAAGGGAAGTGAATGTTTAAGAAAATAATAATGTTATTCCTTGCTCTCACTTCTTCTACTTCATTAGTCGCGAACCATGGTCAATTATCCGCAGATGCATTTTCCTACCATGACTTGATATTTCTGTCGTATAAAATTAAACCCCCCAAGCCTAAGGCTAAAGTCCTACTTCAGCGCAGTTTTGGTCGTATGGATGTGGATAAACTTCGTACTGATGCAGCTAAACTAGACTGGGGTGTCATTTCTTGTGCTAATACTGTTGATGAGCAAGTATCAATTTTTAACTCCCTTTTGATTCAATTGTTTGATATTCATGCCCCAGTCCACTCGGTTAAAATTAAACATTTTCCTGCTCCTTGGCTCACTGAGGACATTAAGGCCTTACTTAATAAGAAAAATGTAGCCAGGGCTAGGTATAAAGGTAATCCCTCCGACTTAAATAAAACTCGCTATCACACATTACGCAATCGCTGTAGCACTGTTTGTCGCGATGCTCAAAGGCGCCATATTCATCAATCAGTGGAGAATGGAGACCCTGCAAAAGTATGGAAGTTTCTTAAGTCGCTTGGAGTTGGTAAGTCTCAACTGAATCCGTACTCTAAAGATGTAGATTTCGAGCAGCTTAATCAGCATTTCTCCACTTCTGTCCCATTTGGTGGCTCTGCTAAGTTCAACACACTTCAATATCTGTCCTCTCTTACCACTCCAGACTCTTTTCCGTTTTCTTTCTCTTCTTTTACTGACAGTGATGTTAGAAGGTGTATAGTATCCATTACGTCGAATGCCGTTGGTGTTGATTGCGTTAGCCGTAACATGATTCTCCCTCTCCTTGACCTGCTTGTTCCCGTCATCACATGTATCCTTAATAAATCTATCTCGTCGAATACCTTCCCTACACTATGGAAGGATGCCCATATAATTCCAATTCCTAAAAAACCTAATCCTTCCTCATTCTCCGAATACCGACCTATCTCTATCCTTCCTTTTCTCTCAAAAGTACTTGAGCGCCTCGTTCACCAGCAGCTGACATCCTTCCTAAATAAAAATGATCTCCTTAATCCATTCCAGTCTGGTTTCCGTTCCGGTCATAGTACGACTACCGCTCTCATCAAGATTACTGACGACATTCGGGCTGGAATGAATGATCGGAAGCTAACGGTATTGACATTGTTAGATTTTAGCAATGCTTTCAATACCGTTGACTTTGACATTCTACTTGGAGTGCTGCGTCCTCTCAACATATCTCCTGCGGTAATAGATTGGTTTCGTAGCTATCTCAGTGGTCGTCGGCAGCTGATTAAGGTGGATGATTTCCGTTCTTCCTGGTGTAGCACGCAAGCCGGTGTTCCACAGGGCGGCGTGTTATCTCCATTGCTTTTCTCAGTCTTTATTAATTCTATCACTCATAATCTTTCATCTCATTATCACCTTTATGCTGACGATCTTCAAATTTATGTACAGGGTGATGTTAGTAGCCTTCCGAATGTAATTGCCACGATGAATAACGACCTGATTAGTATACGTAACTGGAGCCGTAATTTCGGGCTTCGTGTAAATCCCGCTAAGACCCAAGTTATTGTAATTGGTAGTTCATCCATGATTTCCAGAGTTGACTTCGGTAACCTAGCCCCCATTTGGTTTGATGGTGTCCGTATTCCTTACTCCCACCAAGTGAAAAATCTGGGCATTATTATGGACCGAACATTATCTTGGGTACCTCAAGTGAGCGAAGTCAGTAGGAAAATGTTTGGTTCTATTAGTTATTTAAGAAGGCTCCGTAACTTTCTCCCCATTCCGACCAAAATTGCGCTCGCTCAGACCCTGCTGCATCCTATTTTGGACTATGCTGATGTTTCCTACCTCGACCTCACAGAGGATCAGCTGAGTAAACTTGAGCGTATTCAAAATATGTCTATACGATTCATATTTGGGTTACGCAAATATGATCATGTTTCCGAGTTTCGCTCTCAGCTCAAGTGGCTTCCCATTCGTCTTCGTCGTAACGCTCACGTTTTATCTCTGTTATACAACATTTTATTTAATCCTGCTACTCCCCGCTACCTCAAAGATCGTTTCAGTTTTTTAAAATCTGCTAGAGCTTCTCAAAAGTATCTTCTTAACGTTCCATCATCCTCTTCAAAATTTTACAATTGTTCTTTTACTTTCCAGGCTATTAGACTTTGGAATTCCCTGCCTGTTGACATAAGGCGAGCTCAATCTCTTGCCACCTTCAAGGCGCATCTTAAGGAATACTATCTGACTCTCCCATGATATGCTATTGTTGTAATTCCATCCTGTCATCTGTATATATATATGTATATATCTATTTATATAAGTATATGTAAGTTTATTATATTTACTTATATGTGTATATTTATTAACGTGTCGTAATTAATAAACTTGTTTATTCATTTTCCTTATTTCATGTCTTGCATCACCTACTGTTTTTTTACTGGTGGCATTGTTTCATTGCCCAAAGGTTGTCTGGAAGAGATCGCTCTTTAGCGATAAGACCGCCTGTTGTGTTACCTCTACTTTTAAGATTCGACTTTTTTGTTATCTTCTTTTTTATGTTACGAGGTGTGCAATAAAGAGTATTGTATTGTATTGTATTGTTATTATTTATTTAATATTATATTTAACTTTGTCCAAATTTCATTCCGCATACGTTAGATACTCAATAATATAAGTCAAACAAAGTAGCAGTCTCGAGATGGCATTATTTTCTTTTGAGTGGTATTTAAACTCGGTAGGTACTTATAATTTAAACTCGGTAGATACTTATAATTTAAACTCGACTTATAATTTAAACTCGGTAGACTTTAAACTCGGTAGATACTTATAATTTAAACTCGGTAGGTACTGATAATTTAAACTCGGTAGACTTAAAATTTAAACTCGGTAGGTACTTATAATTTAAACTCGGTAGGTACTTATAATTTAAACTCGGTAGGTACTTATAATTTAAACTCGGTAGGTACTTATAATTTAAACTCGGTAGGTATTGATAATTTAAACTCGGTAGACTTAAAATTTAAACTCGGTAGGTACTTATAATTTAAACTCGGTAGGTACTTATAATTTAAACTCGATAGGTACTTATAAATTAAACTCGGTAGGTACTTATAATTTAAACTCGGTAGATACTTATAATTTAAACTCGGTAGATACTTATAATTTAAACTCGGTAGGTACTTATAATTTAAACTCGGTAGATACTTATAATTTAAACTCGGTAGATACTTATAATTTAAACTCGGTAGATACTTATAATTTAAACTCGGTAGGTACTGATAATTTAAACTCGGTAGACTTATAATTTAAACTCGGTAGGTACTTATAATTTAAACTCGGTAGGTACTTATAATTTAAACTCGGTAGATACTTATAATTTAAACTCGTTAGGTACTTATAATTTAAACTCGGTAGATACTTATAATTTAAACTCTGTAGATACTTATAATTTAAACTCGGTAGATACTTATAATTTAAACTCGGTAGGTACTTATAATTTAAACTCGGTAGGTACTTATAATTTAAACTCGATAGGTACTTATAATTTAAACTCGGTAGGTACTTATAATTTAAAATGTACCGCGAAAAACGAATTTCATAAATTTCGAGGATTTGTTTCTCTCACTCTAATGATGAATTCACTCGAAATTTACGAATATCGATTTGTTTCTCTCACTCTAATGATGAATTCACTCGAAATTTACGAATATCGATTTGTTTCTCTCACTCTAATGATGAATTCACTCGAAATTTACGAATATCGATTTTCACGGTAGTAGGTGAGTTCTTTAAAATTATAACGAGTTCAAGTTTCCGATTTTTTTCACTCACTTGTAAAGATTTCTATATAGGAGTAAGATCTATACAAAAATGTCTCTGAATATTGATTGAAGGGTGTTTCTTTCAGACAACGCGAGCTGGACGTAGTACTTCACGTCGCGCTCGAAACGGCTCGGATAGCGGCCATCATCTTACAGCCCGTCACTCCTCACCTCTCCAGCAAGCTACTCGACACTCTGCACGTGCCCACGAACTGCCGCAGCTGGCTGCACTGCCAGGTGACGGAGACATCGTTATAAATAATAATAAATAAATAAATAATAAATAAATAACTTGGGACATCTTACACAAATCAACCTACTCCCACGGTAAGCTCAATTAAGGCTTGTGTTGTAGGTACCAGGCGACGATATATATAATAATAAATAGATACATATAGATACTTAGATACATACACAGCCATGACCAAGGAACAAACATTTGTGATAAATAAATACACAAAGAATGCCCTCGCCGGGATTCGAACCCGGAACCTCCAGCTTCGTAGGCAGGGTCGCTACCAACTAGGCTACAGAGGCTGACATCATCATCATCATCACCACACCATTCTTTATGATTCAAACTCCCCTGCCTATTTAAAATCTTTCTTTCACTTTTTAACCGACTTCAAAAAAAGGAGGAGGTTCTCAATTCGACTGAATTTTTTTTTTTTTGTTGTATGTATGTTACCTGACATCTCCGAGAATAGTGAACCGATTCTAAAATTTCTTTTTGTGATCGAACGTGTATTACCCCGAGATGGTCCCATTGGCACCAAGTTGGGGTCTGATGATGGGATCCTGGAGAAATCGAGGGATCTCTTCAAATGTTATAGGTACATGTATGGCGCTTTTGGTAATTTTCATTCATTTACAAGAATTTGCATTCAGAAAGTAGGATTTGAGGAAACCAATGATGGAAACAAATCGGGAATCTTGGAGAAACCGGTTGAAGTCGGTTTTTTAAATTTTTAATTTGGTGATTATATGGTGCATCCATCGGTCGTAATTTTCGCTCTACTGGCAATCTTTCTCTGTCTATCCCTCTCCATCGAACTGGCTTTGTCTCTGATTCGTTTTCCGTCCGGGTGGCTCGTCTATGGAACGGTCTTCCCCCTAGCATCAGGAAATTATCCAACAAGCACGCTTTTAAAAAATCCGTGCGTAATTTCTTTGCTGGTTGCTCTAAGAATAACTAATTGGTATCTCCTTCATGAGCAAGTTATATTATTATAATATATTATATGTATATATGTATGATATTTATATAAATATATTAGAGTATGTTATAATGTACGATTTTGTAATTGCTTTTTAATTAATTTATTATACACAGATTTGGTTTATTTTTATATTGTTGCGCCGCCTACAATTTTCTCTGTTTGCCCCAAGGTTGACTGGTAGAGAATGCCTCATGGCATTAAGTCCGCCTGTTGTACTTTAAGTTTTACTTTTGTGCAATAAAGTTTAAATAAATAAATAAATAAATCATCATCTCAGCCATAAGACGTCCACTGCTGAACATAGGCCTCCCCTCTGGACCACATGTATCGGTTAGATGCGACCTGCATCCAGCGTGTCCCGGCGACCTTCATAAGGTCTGTCCATCTTGTGGGTGGACGTCCTACGCTGCGTTTGCCTAGCCGTGGTCTCCACTCGAGCACTTTTCGACCCCATCGACCATCTGCTCTGCGTGCAATGTGGCCTGCCCATTGCCACTTCAGCTTACTAATCCGGAGGGCTATGTCAGTAACATTAGTTCGCCTATGGATCTCGTCATTTCTGATTCGATCACGCAGAGAAACTCCGAGCATAGCCCTCTCCATAGCTCTTTGAGCGACTCTGAGTTTAGAGATGAGGCCGATGAAGGACCACGTTTCGGCGCCGTAAGTCATCACTGGTAACACACATTGATTGTAGACTTTCGTCTTAAGGCACTGAGGTATGTCGGACGAAAAGACCGCGTGGTTTCCCGAACGCTGCCCAACCGAGTTGGATTCGGCGTTGGTGGTATCGTTATACAGTCCCAAAAGGATGGGACATGAAGAGAAAGTACCGGGCTTAAATTATCGGGTTTGACCATGCAACCCTCGATATACTCCATATAAAATTTATATATGGAGTATATCTCATCATCATCCACTGCTGGACGTAGGCCTCTCTTATTAACTTTGCGCTAGGAGGCTAGCATTAGGAGGTAAATACCCGTAATCGCCACGCTGGGCAAGCGGATTGGCGATCGCAGTAATGTGTACACTATGATGACGCTGCTGCCCATCATCAATTTTTTATCAATAATGGTCAGTGACACTTCAATCCCTTAGTCGACTATTACGACACCCGCAAGAGGAGTTGGAGTGGCGACAAATGTATTCTTATTGCTGTCACCACACGGCCAAAAGAAGGGAAAGTACCGGGTTTAAATTAACGGGTTTGATCACGCAACCCTCGATATACTCCATATAAAATTTCTGTATGGACCATCATATCATTGGGTAATTTCGATATAAAAATGTTTTCATCGATGGAAGAACAAGGGATCACAAAAAAATTCAATAAAAATAATAAAGAAAATAATGTGTTTGGCCTTTAAGAAAGAAAGGAAGAAAAAACATTTATTCGTGACACAACGTAGACATGAAAACATAAATTAAACATAATGCAAGTAAACTAAGTGCCACAAAATGCGTTTTCTCAAATATTACACGTCATCCGAAACATTTCCCACTTAAACGGCCTTGGCATGTAATCTACTATTTTGTATTTTTTTGAGAAAAGCACTATACATGCCTCGGCCTGAAAACGGATTCCCGGCTTCGTTACCTATCTGGTATATACCAACTTAGCTGGCAGAGTTGGGCAAAAAGTAATATGATTACTTCTATAAATTACATTTGTATGTGTACTTTGTAATATTTACAAAAGTAATCGGAAGGGGTAATCATATTACTTTTTATCCAACTCTGTTGGCTGGAAATCCTCATTTTCCCAGCCTCTGTATGCTTAGCACATGATTGTCGCGACAGTATCTCGCCGCGAGATGGACTATCCGTCCCTCTTTTGTTAATATAGCTAGTAAAGGACGGGAGATCTATCTCGCGGCGACATACTGTCGCACCAATCATGTGCTAAGCCTACTGATGTAATGTACTATTACAATACCTTTACGATTTCTTCTAACATTCTATAACGTATGTTGAACAGACGCCATCGTGGAACATAGCGGACGCCATCCACGAGCCGCGCAGCCTCCGCGGGAACAACTACATCCTGTTCCCGAGGATTCAAGTTGACAAGAACAAGACCAAACCCGCACACAAGCCCAGCAAGAAAACTGTCCGACAGTAACACGGTCATCGATTATTTAGGACTGATTTTTAAGCTGTCGCTACGAACAAATAAAACATGGAAGCCGCACGCCATATTAAATTGCCTTTCAACAATGACATTAAATAATAAATGGACGCACAGAGCCAAACAAAAAAACCAAGAAAAGTGGCACTAAAAGTCATTTCTATCATGTTTCAGTTGAAGCTAATAACGCTCACTTACAATAAACTATAATAAAAAAAACTCAAAGAATAAAAATCTTTGTGAAGTGAGCAATAAGTGTCAAATTTGCGAACAACACCGCAAAATAGTAGAAACTTTTTATGTTTAAGGAATAATGATGCTATACCGTAAGGTGACCAAATGTCAACTGTCAGAACTGAATAGCGAAGCAAAAGGACCGCAATATTTACTTCTGCAGCCCATTTTTTGGGGCCATTTTTTTTTAACTGTTTGGGGATCCACTTATATATTCTAAATCGATGCCTTTCAAAAACGACCCTGAATTTTGGTTGACAAGTGTCACCCCCTCTTCAATGCATCACGGTAATGAGTGTCAATATCAACTAAAATTTAAACCGCCATTTAAAAATAGTTGTGATTGGTTCATCAAAGTTTTGATTGGCTATATTCTATAAACATTTGTCAAAGGTGTTGCGCCGAGATATGCGCGGTGTTAAGAAAAGCGCTATGTCCTGCCCATCTTGGCACAATTGATCAATTGCTTTTGGGGGCATTTTTGAGGTGGCGTTAGACGTCCATGTTATATATGGTCGCAGAGCTGTCGTATGCCGAAAATTGGATCCGCGTACGAGAAATCTATTAGAAAAAAATATTTGCGGCACACGAGATGTTAACCGACTTCAAAAAATGGAGGTGGTTCTCAATTAGTGATTTTCAATCCTCAGTATTGAAAAAAAAAATGTACCTACTTGTATAAATGTGTAATCATGATTGCAAATAAATAAAATGAAATGAAATGTATCATTTCGTCGGATTACATGCAGAACAAACTATTTCCTTGGAGTTGGTTTTGATAAATTGTATCTTATGCAAAGTGCATAGAAAACTATTTGCTAAAGGAGCTTTCCATGAAAACATCGCAAACTCGCTATGGTAGCTACCCTAATAAAAATATGCTAGCTGCTAGGAAACACTCCCAATCTAAACCTAGATACGTTATTATTATACCGTAACTCAGCTTACTAATTAAATGTTTTCAAAAGTGTTAAAAATACAGTGTCGCTTACGATACGTTTTCATTGAATGCTCCTTCAACAATTTTCAAATTGCTGTCCTTGATGCGTCTGACAAGTCACGTTACCGGGCAAACTAATGTTTCAGACGTTTAGTACAACAACATTTTAAAAAAGGTGTGTTATTATCGCTGGTATTATTGCCAAAAATATTTAAAAAATATATTAATCTAAATAGGAGAAACTTACTACGGTCGTTTTGTACGGTAATTTTGGCCGCCCTCTTGAATATTTCACTTCATGTTAGTATTTCGACGGGAACCAGCAAATTCGGATTCAACAAGATTAAATTACGTTAAAAAACCCGGTTGCCAATTGGTAACATGACTTGCCATTCGCCATCGATTTTTACCGTACAAAATTTCGAGCAATTGAATGTTAAAACCCGTCTGAGAGCGTTTTGTGCAATCTATTTGATAAGGTGATTATTATGATAATATTTGTGATTAAAAATCACTTTAAATCAAACGCAACCTATGTAAAGGCTTTTTCATCACACCTGTTCGGTAAGTGCGTCATTACGCCCTAGGGCAATCAAGGATTTTCTTACAACATTACGTCACACTAGCGCGCCGCGCTGGGGTTTATGTTATTAAAATTATAAATTGAAATCAGCCCTGATTTTGAGAAATAATTTAGATCATTTTAGAGTAGTTTTCTTAAAATATATTGTTTTATTTACTTTTTTTGCCTCACAGGTGTGATGAAAAACATTGTGTGCCACGGACGGTATAAGAATTAACAATTTCTTATTTACCGCCCTTAATACACAATGTACTATTAAAGTTTAATGAATATGTACTCGTATAGTTAGTCATTTACCTCAGAAATTCAATTACATTCTAATCATCACAATAAACATACATAATTACTGGATAAGCATCTCTTTGAATTAGCAGAATTGTTGATAGTCAAAAATAGGATTCAAAATGTTCTGCCTCAAATTAGGACAGATTCATATCGTCGGTTTACAAATTACTACACCAATAACTATCACTATCGTCGAGTCTCATAGGTATCTTCGTCTAGTGTAAAAAACACAGAAAATTGCAAGTATGAAAAACATGTACTTTCCCACGTGACACTCTGCCCTATAAAAATAGGGCGGGAAATTCAACCTTTCACACTAGACGAAGTTAGCTATCCTCGGCGAAGATACGAGACTCGATGGTACATGTCGTATGTTAGTAGTCCCTAATACATAACAACTGAGATTATACTCTTTACATCGAGTAGGTATTTATTTTGTTATTTAGTGTATTATGTTTGTAGACCGGCGGTATACAGAGTGAACAAAAGATTACTCCATTTCCGTTGCTAATAGGTAAGGTTTTAAAAACAGTATAAGGATTTTTGGTTCTTTCAGAAGGTCAATATTATTTTACGGAATTAGTTCAGTCGCCATAAGATATATCGTAGTGTCCGGAGTGCTCAAAAACATCTGAACACTCCTCTATCGTTATGACAATAACGGCGTGTTCAGATATTTTTGAACGCTCCTGATGCTAAGATAAATAAGCTAATGGCGACCGTACTATGTGCTCCTAATACTTGAGTAGTTCTCAAAACGTTTTGCACAAGTACCTACATGACTCTATTAAAGTTTTTAATATATCTCAAATCTCAATATTCTCAACGTGTTCAATTAACTTTAGCAAATTAGTCGTACACGTCTGATAATATCGATACAAATGAAGCTTTAGCTCCATGTATGTATAATTATAAATATTGAGGTAGTAGAACCGCTAGTAGATTTTTTTTTCTCTCTTGATATTGTGTCAGACGATTCGAAAATGCTTATTAATAGAGAATAGAGAGAATAGTTTGACTTTGAGGTAATAAGAATGTGTTGTTAACATATTAATAGCGCTTTGTTAGTGTCGATATTATCAGACGTTACTGTAGCGTAGCAGAGCTGTAAGACTTACGGCCTGTTTCACGATTACCGGATAAATATAACCGACGGATAAAAAACATCCTTTTCTTCTTTCATCTCAGTCATATAAAAGAAAACAGCTAATATTTATGATGCATATATTTTATTCCGGGATTTTGAAACACTCTCTCCAAATCAATCGATGCGGAATCGGCATTAAGGGTGCGGCTCCACTGATGCGGAGAGGAGCGGAGATGTGCAAAATTGACCAATGAGACCGCATCACAGTGTTTCGAATTTTTATTTCGAAGAATGTAATTGGTCAATTTTGCACATCTCCGCCCCTCTCCGAGTCAGTGGAGCCGCACCCTTAAGCTGCTCGAAAAAAAGCTTTATTTCGACGGCATTAAGAGCGAAAAAACTCGAAGATTTTTCGCTCTTTTTTCGACCAGCTTAAGCAAATTCCGCGTAGATTTAGAGAGACCTTAAGAAATAATCGTGCTTCGTATATCACTGTAATTTCTTCCGTCAATACGTAAGTGGTGCATTTTGTGTAGTTTATTTGTAAATCAGACTGTTATTTATTTTAATTGTAAATACATTCGTTGTTGAATTGTATGCAGTTTTACTTGTACCCGTAACCATTGCAAATAGTCTACAATTTTCGATTTTGCCTCGGAATCGAACCATATTTAGGTGATTATCATTAGGTGTGTTAGGCACAAGTACCACCGCGAGCTAGTTAGCTATGCTATGAGCTATGGGCTATAGAATCTACACCAAAAGATAGCGCTCCCGTGTGAATAAAAAGACACTGCGACATTCATAGCTCATCATAGCTCTCAGCTATCGAGTAACTATAAACATCGCCGTGTCTCTTTTATTTGCAGGGGAGTGCTTATATTTTGTTCCTTTTTATAGCCAATAACGCATAGCTTACATACTCTCAGTGGAACCAGTGCCTAAGGACAAATTTTGAATCCTGTAAAATTATATTCGGTATTTATTTACTGATCTAGAAAAATAGGCTTTATTTTAAATCTTTATTCAGCAACGTCCAAAATCCTTTGGCTCGCTTTGTAATTTGTATGATGTGGAATCATACTTTTGAGTGCCAAGGAGGCTTGAACATACAACCATCGTGTAAGCAGGAATTGATCACTTGATCGGTCACCGCATGCAAACATTGTCGGTTGCCCGGCAACCTCATACTTTGATTCGGCGACCGTATTAGGCGTGTAATTGCCGCTTTATTTGAGTCAAATTCATTTGGGTAAATCCATTAAACTGTAATGAAAGTGACCATTTGATCGTTTGTTTATTTGTTTATGATCCAAGTGTAAGTGTTACACTATATCTGGATAAGTAGGTATTATTTTGATATAATAACATTAAAATTTTCTTGTTATTATTTTGTTTCGTTACTTACATTACACTCTTGCATGGAATTGCCCATTTAATTTGTTTTTCTTTTCATGTCGGGCTAAAGTCTGTATGGAAATTAATCTATGTCTTTAATACAGGGTCATTGGAAGACCCATGCAAAGCTTTAAGATGAAGGAAGCATAGACCATTTAGAAAGAAGCATTTAAGTCATTGTTGTCTTTGACGAAGTCTATTTATTATAAATATTTGTAAAATAACCTTTGTAATAGCCTTTTTAAAATGCTTTCTGTGACCAGAAAAAAAATGAAACAACAAAATATATCGGAGTCAATTTATATTTACGAATACGCTTATAAATAATAATATTTGCATGGAAATACTGCAATAACGACTAACAGGTGAAGCTAACATCGCTACAAGCTACTTACAGCCCACACGAACCCACTAATATCTGCGGGCGCCAGTCGCCATATACTCGTATATCTACACGGCTGAGCTGCTCAATACATCTGAACGCAGTTTACTCAGTTTTTCTATCTGTTATAAATTATATCATCGACCGAGGTATTGAGGTAATAGTATGTTGGTATTGTTGATAATATACTAGGTAGATTTTCATAAAATTGTCCCATTGAATTCTATTTATTTACGGAGAACTGTCCATAGGAAATAGTATAAAGTCTTATGAAATAAATATTACATTAACTCTGATCTCACACTGTCACAAAATTAAAATACTGTAGGTATTATATGAAAATCTCAATCGTATATATCTGCCATACATCGATACAAACTGGCTATGTAAACTTCCATACAGTTTGAATAATGACATCTTGTATTTATTAAATTTAGGGTTACATGATGAAGTATTAACTCTCCTGTAACATTATGTAGGCTTTTAAAAGTGAATTAATAAACATGCTCAGATATTATTCAACTCAGCCGTGTATCTGATGAAGTAGAACTTAAGACTTAACGTTGTTATACGATTTACATCAAACGAGTGCAATAGAGTCAAAGATTTTGAACTTTCTGTACATTTTCCCATATTTAAATGACTACTGACATATCGCCCCTATACCTATACTTATCTCGTATCTATAACACTCACTTTATGGAAAACCCACCCGTATTAAGAGTGAAATTAAGGTTATTCCCACTTGTAATACTCCATTTCAAATACCATGGACCGATGCCACATAAAACTTTGAAGTGGCATCGGGCCATATTTGAAATGAGTCAAATGAGGTATACCACCAATCTGACAGCAGTGGTAACAACTAGATTTTTTCCCATTTGTTTCTATGAAATATTTTAGTGGTAACAAGTGGGAAAAATATTCCCGGTTGTTAGCACAAAGTACTCTAGTGGTAACAGGTGGGAATAAAATTCCTAGTTGTTACCACTGGTGTCAGATGAGTGGTAGGTAGGGAGTAACCCAAAGAAGGCGACATTTTCATTGAATTGATTGCTGTAAATCCGAGGTTGGATAAGTATAACGACGATATGCTATCTGATGTGAATCGTACATTAAATATCGTAAATAAGATAAAAAAAATAGAAAACTCGGTTTCTTCAACGACTGGCAGCCCGTCTCTCAACAAACGATTCAAATGCCGCCGATGAGTATAGTACAGGTATGAACGATTACAAATATTACAATTATATAAAATGTTACAAAACTCGGCGAATGTTAAATGCTGAATATTGGCGAACACCGACACCTGCTCGTCGCGGGCGGGACAATTACGTACATGGGTGAATTGACATTTTTTGACCTGAGTTACTATAGTTACGGGTAAAGTCGCTCGGGCAGCCATAAAATAGTGATGGACTATAAAAAGGTATTTATTTAACTCGCAAAGTAAACCAATAATTGATGTTTTATGAGTTTAATGTTTAATTATGTTAAAACCATATTTTTAGGGTTCCGTACCTCAGAAGGAAAAACTGATCCCTAAAAATATGGGTTTATAGAATTGAAAACCCTCAAAAATCTATTGTTGTTTTAGTTTCTGTGTTAAATACCTTTACTTTATAGTCTATCTACATTTTTTCACTAGGTACACGTGTTTCTTTACAATCCTCAAATGTGATACTTTTGGACAGAAAAAGTCGAAGGACCCCTTTGGATTGACTTCACACTAAAATAAAAAAATATTGAATTTCAATGTCATGTTTATTGATGGGTCGTTCCCAAGTAATTTCCGAATCTTACTATGGGGAAAGTTTCCATTTGGGAATATTCCCCATTCTGTGTTGGGTAAGTTACCGGGAACGACCTATCACTAGTAATGTTCGATCATGTACGTAATTACCCCTTGATGGCGGTCCGAGCGCCGAGACGAGCTACTAGGAACTATGTCACTTGCCTGGCGGGCGACTATGTGTCAGTTCGCCTACCACGAACGATCGACGTGTGGCCTCCCTGTCACACTTACATACGATTTAACAGGTGCGAGAGATCCAACACGTTAATCGTGGTTCGTAGGCCTCAGGAACTTTAGATTTCTCGATAAAACTACTGTTAATAGCAGGTTTGTTTCATTCTTTATTTGCAATATTTAAATAAACGGACAAAATCAACACTACAATAACTTCTAGGAAATAATTTGACGCTTTGTTTATATCAAATATTAAAAATTATATAATGATTATAACATCGTTATGTTGCCAAGGCAAGATCATAATTACGATTTTCACAAAAAGTCAAGGACATAATTTAAAATTAACATCAAAACATTCAAAATGACCATGACCGTAAAAAGTTAACTATTACAATAATTTTCTTTCAGTATAAAGTTAGTTCGCCCGCCAGTGTCAGTACTAGGTTTCCTACTCTATGGCAATATTTTACGAACGGAGCGGTGGCGAATACATCCCTCTTATCAATTTAATCATATGTACACATAATGTACTGATGCAATATGGGTCGATCGCAACAAATGGCTTAAACGAAACAAAAATCACGATAGTTTCTATTGTGTTACGAAAAATTTGTCATATACACTATATTTTCCCATATATTATGTAGATGACTTTTCTGACTTTGTAACACAAAAAACTGATATAAAATTTTGTTTCGATTAAAACCCTTAACCAGAGATGGGCAAACAGTAAAGCAGGCCATACACGTAAGGGTGTACCTGACAAGTTTGCCTGTACAGGTCAACTGTTCAGGTAAACCGGAGCGTGTATGTTACAGAACTGTGCAGGTTTTTGTAACATACACGCTCCGGTTTACCTGAACAGTTGACCTGTACAGGCAAACCTGTCAGGTACACCCATACGTGTATGGCCTGCTTAACTGATTACTTCTGTCATTTACATTTGTATGTGGAGCATTCCATGAAAACATCTACTTTTTGTCGCTTACGACACACTATGGTAGCTACCCTAATAGAATATGCTAGCTGTTAGGAAACACTGTCAATCTTAAAGCCTTGATATGTTATTATTATGCCGTAACTCAGCTTACTAATTTAATTTTTCAAAAGTATTGAAAAGACAGTGTCGCTTACGACATGTTTTCATGGAATCCTCCATGTGTACTTTGTAATGTAGATTACATACATAAATGCAATCGGAAGGAGTATTACTTTTTGCCCAACTCTGCCCTTAACCATGTAGGTATTTTTGTAACTAACCCATATTTGTATGAGCAATGTAGTCTATGATTATACAAAAATAATGATAAGACAGTAAATATCCGCCACCGCCCGTCCGATACAACTAGCGATGGGTCGTTCCCGGTTATTACCCAATCTTACGGAAAGTTTCCATTTGGGAATATTCCCCATACTAACGGGTCTTAATCGCGTAAACTTACGTTTAATTATATCCTGACGTTTCGGGCATGACGTTACACCCATGGTCGCAGTCTGCCTGCCTGCCCGAAACGTCAGGATATAATTAAACGTAAGTTTACGCGATTAAGACCTGTTTGTCTTTAAAATATGAGTGATAATCGTGAAAGTTTAAATCAATATATTCCCCATACTATTGGGTAAGTTACCGGGACGACCCATCACTAGACACAACACGACACTATCGGCAGTGTCAATGACGCCCTCAATATCATGCGGTAAACGGTTTCCAAAAGTTTGTGCCCCGGCTGTGCTCAGGACCGAGAGTCGAGTATTTCTTTTCATTTACTTTATTCTAAAGGTTAAAAGAATGATCGATTTTTACGTATATTTGAAAAAAGCCCCTCAATTGTGGAGACGATCCGAAATGAAGTCTGTCACAAATGTAATTGGAAATTAGAATTTTCTTTCTTTTCAAAGTATATTTTACAGTGGAAAACTTTTGACAGACCACATATGATGGGATAAGACTTATTTACCTTTAGACAAGACTCTAAAACATGTAGAAAGTAGAAATTCTAATATTTTTATTGACAATTTAGAATGAAACTCGTGTTATCAAGAACTCTCGACGCACAGCCGTAAACACATAATTTACAACTATACAAAGTTACATTTATTAAATATATTTATAAACACCAAAACCCTCGCCACTCGCTACATCTGACCCCGGAAAGTATCTGACACTTACAATTTACAAACACGAGTCAGATACATTTCCCGTCAGACGCCGTACCCTGTCAATTTACAAATTTGACACATTTACGCCACGCGACATGACTGTGACAAGGTACTTGGAATGACCCAATTTAATAATTATTGCTCTGGTACTAGTTTAGTGTGGTGACGTCACGCCCGGCTGGTGACGTCACAGACGCGACACAACACAGCTCCTACGAGGACGGTACACCGGTGACGACAGGAATATGAACCTTATAACGATAGTATTAAGGTTGAACGCCTATCATAGGCTAACCCCCTTATTCATAAACGTCATAAAGCCGCAGCAAAGTATTATTTGTCCCTTTTGCTCTTATATAGACATTGATAAGGCTGAAAGAGACAAGCAACGCTTGAGAATGATGAATAAGGGGGTTAACGTTTAGAGCCCCTGCGAGACAATGTTACGTGCCACTAACGTGGTGGGAGTAAAAAACTAGATTTGTAAACAAACATTAACATAAAGCTGAACTTATAGTAGCGGCGATAATTGCCGACACAGCCCCAACAATCGACATTAGCAACCATAAAGTTGACAGTAGGATGTCAAAATAGGTATTCGGATGTAGATTATTGGGGTGTTTACGAAATTTTCAGTTTATTTTATGAAAAAATGTATGACGTCAAATGCCGCCACTACTGTAAGTGGCACAACTTTATTTGAGGCTAATGTTTGTTTCTGTAATTAAGGAAAATAGGACAGAGGTAACTTTTATCGGACTTTTATTGTTAACTACATATTGAAAACTCAGCAATTAGACGTCATATGCCGTCTCCAGTAGTCAAAAGGTTTTCAAAACTAATATAAGATTCATCATCCAATCGTCACCCACCGCCGAAGAGCATTGAATAAATAGGAACGGTACGAAATCGAAGGCAAGTGACCCACTCTGAACATTACTTCTTGACTGACATGATCTACAGAATGTTAAAATCTGGCGACCCGTTTATGTGTAGAGTATACTGGGATAATTTCGAATGTAAAAAACGCCGGATAATTCCGAAAGGAGACAATTAAGACGATGTCATTAAGAGTGATCTTCCTGTGATTTTCGGAATTACGCTACTTTTGGAATTACCAAAAGGGACCCTAGGTATGTCCAGTAGATATCTTATTTTGATTAGGAAAAAGAGAATGACTAGATTTTTATTAAATTTTTTTCACGGCTCATAAAAAATTGTTTGCGATAAAAATCAAGACATTATTGAATACGGCCTAAAATGAACAAACATTATAATTTATGTAACATGATGACGTTGTCAGTTTAAAATGTTGACAATTGCCATTGACTTACATTCGTATCAGTCAAGAAGTAAATGACATATATTTGTGTCCACTTCGCCGTCTAGTTTGTGCATCAATATTCCAGTATTCAGCAACGCTCGGGACCCCGAAGCTATAAACACGTCTGAAAAGCCTAACATATAAATTCGTCCTCTACAAAAATATACATTTCAAAATTCATGTAAATAATATAAATTCAATACCAACCCCACGATCCGATACAAGAGGTGCAGGGAGCCTACCCAAGATGTCACTTGCTATCGCTCCGTCGCGATCGAAACGTACCCCCTTATTCATAAAGGACTCGTAACTTAGCAAGCCGCTAAGTATTGTCGCTTTCGGGTTTATAGACTATTGATAAGACCGAAAGGGACAAACAAACCTTAGCGTCTTGCTATGTTAGGTTTCGACCACGGGTGTAACGTCATGCCCGAAACGTCAGGATATAATTAAACGTTAGTTTACGCGATTAAGACCCCTTTGTCTTTAAAATATGATGTTAGAAGACGTTTATGAATAAGATGTCTTTGTCGCACTGTAATAAATAAGAGTGACAGAGAGGGACAACTACGCGACGCGACTGAGCGTTAGCGATTGGCAACTTAGCTACGCTCTCAGTTGAGCGCGGGAGCAGAAATCGCCATCAACTACTACTTCATATGTATAGTCAACAACTATAACATCTTATGTAACTAACCCCCTGATTCATAAAAGTCTCCTATCTTAGCAAGCCGATAAGAATATTAAGAATATGGATGATATCTGTAGTTAAAATAAATTATTTCATATAATACACGATATAATACGCAAATAAAATATTATTTCATCACACTTGCTGTCTAAGCGCGCCATTGCTTGCGCGCGTAGCGGGAGTAATAGAAATGTCAGTACGTTATTTAATAGTATTATGTTTTAAAACTTATTTTTTGGTTGGCAAGTGTGATGAAAAACATTGTATGCATCACGGTCGGTAAGCGGAATACTAACTCGAGTCATAAAAGCCACTCTCGTTAGTAATTCCGTACTTATCTCCCTTGATGCACAATGTACTATTAAAATGTAGATTGCAGTACTTTTTGAAAAAAACTTCTGTTTAATAAATTGCAAAGAACTTAAAAGAGTATGTCATTTGGCAGCATACAAACGTAACGTCACTTTTGCACATTTCATATAAAACTTCATAGTGGCGATCGTTTTGATAGTTCGAAAAAGATGTTGAATTGACTTGCCTTTCATTATACGAGTACCTATTATTTAGCCCTTTTGGTTTTCTCAATATGTCTAACAATATTAATCGGCTTACCAAGTTACGACACGTTTATGAGTAAGGGGGTAAAGCTGCAAAAATATCTCATTCAATCTTGCGACATAAGGGTGTGACATATTGTTACGGATCTCGTTGGGTAAGTTATTATTGTTATTGACTGTACATTCTATGTATGCTGTATGTTTTTAGAATAATCGTTTCCAAGCATCGCACAAAATAGAGTATCTTGAGACTTAATTGATGGCGACTGTACAATCTTTGTCGGTGTGAAGTCAGTCATATAAAAACTATCTAGAAAACATTAGTTTCAAAAACACATTAGAAAACTTTGTGCGAAGACTGCGTGTACGTATCTTTGATACCGCGTTTGGCATTTAAAGACAAGTTTTGGCAAAAAATTACACTAATTTAGAAAAAAAACTTCACATCAACAAAGTTGCGTAAAAATAACTAAACTTACACATATGTTTGTTCACATAATACTCGTCCCGAAATAATACGAAGCAAAAAATCAGTCGAGAAAACTGCAAATATCAACATTTACTTACAAATAACTAAGTTGTTCATGATTTCTTCACACACACGGAATCGACAGGTACATTCAGAAATGCATTATCAAATAAGTTTAGTCGATATCTAAAGATTCGATTCAATTTACATTATATAGGTACATTGTCACAATATAAACTTCAAAAATCTACAATCCCGAACATACTTTGAGCCTACTCCTCACGATTCGTACACAGTGTGGCCACACTCGTTCGTTACTATATATACAGTAATAAGCATATATTATATTCGGGAAAAACGACTCCCATACAAGTCGCATATAAACAATATTTTTGCGATATTAAAAAAATCATTACACCTTGGAAATGACGTCATTTGATTTACAATGCCTCAGTATATATTTTAGTACATTTTTCCTTACAATCTAATATGTGGGAGCGTCGGAAATCCTGTGGTTGCGATTCCAATTAACAAGTCGATTATAAATAAAATATATACATTTCCTTCTGCGAAACATCGTCAAAATACACGCGGTTACAAAATATTCCATTTAGCTATCGGAGTCACTAGTATAGCTATGTCAAATATCTAATACTAGTTAGCAAATGTAGTGTATAATCCTTAGCCATCGTATTTTCACGAGTTCTAATTTACATCGCTATCAATTAACTGTCCATTGCACCGAAGGTAACCGAGAAAAGTAAAATCGAACGTTTCTGTGAAAATACTACGGCCAAGCATTATCTATATCTGAAGTTGCAACGTCTCACCTACATTTCATTTTATACGACACGAGAAGGATCGATTGCAAAAAATATTTACATAGTTAAAGAACTTAATGACAACAAGATTTAACGTCACACTTTTTGTGTTACGAAGCTACCCGTATAGTTTGTATGATTAACTTTCGTAACACAATGGACGCTATCATGATTTTCCTTTAGATTAAGCTGTTAACTATGTACATTTTTTTGCAATGGACCCAGAAGCATTCTTAGTCAAAAATGTCTTCTCAGTAAAATCACCACCTCGATTGTAATAAAATTGGAACAGTAACCAATAGTCTTTACATCACGTGATGCTAAATGCAAACACAATGCAACTTGTCATAAGTCTGTCATGAAACATTACTCAGAGTGTCCGCGATCTGCCTCGGTCCGTCAGCTCCGCGGGGGGTCCTGTGGGGGGTCCTGCGGGGTCTGTGGGGGGTCCTGTGGGACCTGTGGGGCCTGTGGGGCGGGGGAGGAGGGCTGCAGCAGGTGGTCCGGGACGGGTACGACGCGGAGTCTCGCTGGGATCTTCTTAGTGGGACACAGTACCTGGAAAAATAATTATTGTTGAAGCCGTCGTTTTTTAACGAAATTATACGTCTACGTGTCCAGCACTGTACTAGTAATTAATAATTTATTTCGAGTAAGTTACATTAATTTCTTGGTTAGTAAATACTTAAATTGTAACGATGTTAGTACTTAAAATAATTAAGCCAATTACAAATTTATTCTGCACCAAATACGGTGCATTAGCTGAATGCTGCGAATCAAATAGGGACAGTTCAGCCTGTTGCCGGTCATTTTCATGATGGTGTTGGGGCTGGCACCAAGATAGGCTGATGACGTGGTTAGGAAGGCCTTGGTCGTTTCGACCCGTCGTCCCAGGCCTGCTACCGCGAACATCGAAGTTCGCAAATTGCGGGGATTTGTCTCTGTCACTCCAACGAAGGCGTCATTAGAGTGTCAGAGAAAAATCCCCGAAATTTTGCGAACTTCGATGTTCGCGGTACCAGGCCAGGGGACGCGGGGGAAAACGACCACTCCCGAGCATGCCCAAACACACCATTCTGACGCCGCGGGCGACGGGTCAAAACGACCAAGGTCTAAGCAGTGAGCACTTACCCTTCTGGCAAAACCGAAGCAGCCCTTGTCCTCCCGCGGCGGCGCCGCGCTGGCTGACAGCTGCAGGTCCGGCGGCGGTGAAGACGGCTGCTCCTCGCCTAAAAACACCACACGTGTCATATACCCGCCATAGTCCCTAATCATTAATCAACCTTTACAGCAAAGATGCGAAACGATACGTGATAGGTACTGACGCCAGGCCTACTACCGCGAAAATCAAAATTCGTAAATTTCGAGGATTTTTCTCTGTCACTCAAAAGAAGGTGTCATTAGAGTGACAGAGACAAATCCTCGAAATTTACATATTTCGTTTTTCGCGGTAGGGCCGCAGGCTATCGTGTTGTTTAAGCGAAATTTAACTGTACGTAAGCGTCACTGCATTGGCGTATTATCAAACCGGAATCAGAAAGGGATTAGAAAGTACTGTTGACGCATTTAAAAGAGTTGTTTATGGATGTAATGAGTGAATCTATTTTATCTGCACTTAAACTTTGAATACAGGGTGGAAAAAGATTTTGGATCAGAGAGGGCAGCTACCAGATCCTGTGTAGCTACGCGAAAATGGTCTAAGAAGACCTTCCCTCGATTCAAAATTAATGAAAATTGGCGTTTACAGATTTTGAAAAAACTTACAGGGTGCGAGAAAATGGTAATTTTCGACAAACTTTTTTTTGATGCCAATTGATCATGTTTCTGTTCAGGATCAAAAGCTCGTATGGGACCACTAAAAAAATTCGGCTAGAAAAGCCGCAAATTGAGATTTAAAAATACAAATAAAAAATACAAACTTTAATTATATTATCTGTCACGCTAATTAATGTTGCTAATGTTTTCATACAGTATTATTGTCATTTAGCATAGGAGGACTAATTATCATGACACTGACCCAAAACCTTTTTCCACTCTGTATATCCCAGATTAACTTATACACCGCTGTGTCGATACTAATAATAATAATAATTCGTTTATTGCATTCATGGTTACATTAGGTGGTACAAGTTGTCGTCTATGGTCGACTAAGCAGGTCAAAAAGTAAATATTATACACTTACACAGGTAGTTACTGTGGACATTACTACAATATTCATTTAAACGTAAAAGATAATGAAATGGACTTGTCTCTAATTTTTTATTTACTGTTCCGTCAGGTGCCGTTTATTGTCAATATCAATTATAGGACCTGATGCATTAAAACAATACAAAACTTGAATTTAAGGACTAGATTTAATATTCGTACGGGACCCTCAAACGCTCATAAGAAAATTGTCAAAATGGGAAAACAACAAATTGCTATTTTGACGGGAAAATATTGCGTTTATGATGATGATGAGCATGAATGTGCCTTACAAATGACATTGCAGTTTAATGAATAGAATTTAATGATAACATTATTATCTTCAATTTTGGAAGTTAATAAATCTAAAGATTAAAGTACCATCAAATACGATTCGTAGTTTTGTCTTTGTCAAATCTGTCTCCTTAACCTAAGCGTGAGGCAGCAAAATATAATATGCGACTAAGAAATTTTATCGGATGCGTCAAAAACTGCACTCACTGCTGCTACTCGTAGTTATTCTCAAAATTGTATTTTAGATAGGTATTAGTGAGGCAAAGTATGATTTAAATTAAAGTATTTAAAATAGTTTTATTTTATGAGTAACTATCGCGGTAAGGTAACCGAAGAAAACACTAGTGGCATTTTTTTTATTACAAGAGTTTGGTCTCTATTAAGTGTTTTTCACAAAACGTCGAAGGTGGTGAATTCCATTTAACATCAGAACTTTTTTTAAAAGGACATACCACTTTAGACGGATTTTAAGTGGACGGCAAACGCTTACCGGCTCACGCACATCACATACAGCTCTGAACTGGAAAGTTGCCTCACCATATTGCTCAGAATGCGGAATTATTGAAGATGTTTATCAATTATATTAAGAGCCAATTGAAAATATCCACCAATATTTATCCTGATGTTGGTGGCTGTGGCAGTGCCCTGATATACCCATTGTCGAATGAAGCCAGATCACTATTTAAGCTGGTTTATAAAGATCTTATTAATTGTAGATAAGTCTGTTGTATGATGGGTCTATGGAGTGACATTATCGCTAAGCGATAGAATAGAATCTTTATACAGCGTGTATGTTTAATATTACCTCAAATTTAAACCAGACGTAGGCATTAGTGTTCTGAACTCATATTGCATAATAACAAATCTTAATTAAACTCTTTTTTTTTCATATAAAATAATACAGCAAGCAATGTATCGCTACTTTGTCTTAATGGCGATGGCATGACGTCACAACTGACAGTTCAAGTGATAATGATAACGTTTAACTGCTGGCAATAATAAAAAGCCGACATTAGTTTAATGTAAGTTTTTAATATTAAAAATAAAAATCATTACGATTTACACGTCTGGCGTAGGTACCTATTTTCCACATGTCGTCCCTGAACTTCGCTGCAGGTGACACAGCGGCGTAACAATGATTGTCGTACCTTCTCCATATCAACTTGCTGGAGACTTTCAATCACATCTCTAAAATCCTTACTTCTCTCTGAACAGGAACATGTCTAACATTTTCTGGTGCTATAACTCTTCCTGTAATAGGAACATCTTCACGAACTCGCTGTAATGCACGAATAATAACACAAGGGTCCTGCGGTGCTCTACGACCTGGAAATCGCTCCCTGTATAAAGCTATGGCTCGCCGCCCACGTTGTCCAGTTTCGCCATAAATTAAAATCATATCGGCTAGTTCCCGAGAACCAAATATTGATGCTCTTGGCATTGTATGCAGAAGTTGATAACACCGATTTACAAGTTTACAAGACAATCCAATGAAGACAATCTACGTCAAACAAATTAGTTTTTTTTGTGATTTACTTTGACAGCATTTGTTCTTACCATTTTGTAAAGAGTTTTCGTAATCAGCCTAAAGCTGAAATTAGTTATCATTAGGTTGGTAGTTTGTATTATACCTTAAAATCAATTCGGAATGAAATAAATACTTCTTGAAGATTTTTTTATTCACTAAGCTAGCCATTTCTGTGGTAGGTATCGACTATCCGCTTGAAGCATGCTTGAAGTGTGTCATCAACGTTATCATGTCAATTACATGTTGTTTATTTACTGTAAAAGGTAGTAATTTAACAGTAAAATCATGAGTTTCATAATCATAACAATTATTACAGAATAATTTAAAGAATGTGGTAATATGAAATGAAAATTTATGTCATTTATGTGTTTTGTTTGGAGTAAAACATTTGTTTTCTAATAAAATGGTAAGTGGGTATTATTTTCTAATAGGAATTCCTTGTCATTGTTTGGCTAGTAATAATATCAAAACATGTTTAATAATTATTTAGTTTAGGCTGCGAAATAGTCTCACGGACGAAATACGTAACGATAATTATTAAACAATACTAGACCCTTCTCTTCTAATGTCACATTAAGTAATACGCAATGGACGCAATACATTGCTGCTCGAAAAAAAATCAAAAATTAATTACGTCTCAATGGTTATGGCTAACTTAAAATTACCTTGCAATATCTGTTCATAGTACTAAAACCTACGCTTGGTTACGGTTTGAGGTAATATTAAATATACACGCTGTAGAATAGAATCTTTATTTGCTTACAATAAGTAGCTACATCGGTGTCCATAGTTGGTAAGCGACAATAAGTATCTTATTCTGCTATTTGTATAATGTAATACTAGCATGCAAATACATAACTTAAATATAACTAAAATACTAAAACATCTTCAGACAGGAAATCCTTTACGTAATAATTAGAGATCGGAACTATGGGTGCAAAACTTTAACAAAACTTGTCAAGTGAACATGAAAGAGCACATACATCCATAAAATACACATATATACACACCCAAACATTGTGAGTTCAAGATTTCGAGATAGGCACTAAAATTGGATATAATTTTTTCAATAATACTCGTATTTTTATTGGATAAAGTGTTTCTATATGTCAGTTTTGAAGTTTTGTTAAAGTTTTGCACCCATAGTTCCGATCTCTAGTTATAATATAGCGATAAAGCTCTTCAATAAAAATAAAATAAAAACGCTTACCAGCTTGCGAGTGGAAGACGTTAAGCTCAGCGAAGCAGCCCGTCTCGATCATCTCGGCCTGCCACGACAGCGACACGGAGCCCGTGTTGAACTTGCCGTAGAAGGTGTCGTCGCCCGCGTCCAGGGCTACGCCCTTCACCGTCGAGAACTGCTCGATGTCCAGCACGTCTTTAGCGTACACTGCGTGCGGCTGGACGGAAAAATATCTGATTTATTTTTTTCTACTCGCCGTTTGTAATGTTTGAATTAAGATTACGTACACAAAATTATAACCATATACATTTACGTAGAGTTTACAACTCAAGTATAATGAATTCATAAGCCAGCGCTGTAGGCAACTATAATAAACAGGGCCTGTAATTTTCATGCCGATGACATCAATTTGACGTCACGCTCCATTTAGGGTGATCCCAAATAGTTTTATTGTTCATTATTAATCATTAGTCGTTAATCTTTTTTGAATCATTTTAATCATGTACAAATAACTTCAAAAGTAATATTTACACGTGACATAAGCATTTGATTTGTTTTTATACATACATTTTATTAAATTATATTGTTAACACATTTAAATAATTACGTAGAAAACAGAATTCCTCTTTAACGTACAGCACATATCAAGTAGGAATTATTTCACGAGTAAATATACTACTTTTGAAGTCATTTGTACGTGATTAAAATGATTGATGACTAATGATTAATAATGAACAATAAAACTATTTGGGATCATCCTAAATGGAGCGTGACGTCAAATTGATGTCATCGGCATGAAAATTACAGGCCCTGATAATAAATTTGAGCAATAAAAAGTACCAGGAAAAAAGACATCAATGAACGACCACCTCAGGATCTGTACTTCGTTTCGGTGTATTTATTTCATTATTTAAATGAATCTCAGCTAGCTCCGTGGCCTAAACACAGTACTCGATTGAAAATCTCTCTATTATAACACAAATGTGAACATATTATTATTTACGTAATAGTGTGTTCAGTATTGTATCAGTTGTTATTTTATTTATTGTTTATTAGCTTCTCTTGCACCTCTCACAGTTTTTCTGGTTTGCCCGATGGTTGACTGGTAGAGAATGCTTCATAGCATTAAGTCTGCCTTTTGTATGATTGTTATTTTGTGCAATAAAGATCGAATAAATAAAAATGTTTAAAACACCAATTGGACATTCCTGTTAAACAGATTAAGGTTTTAACAATTGCTTATGCTCATGAAGCCTACCATACTATTTTTATTCATTTTATTTTCTCATTTCGAACCTTGCTATGTAAGAAAAAGTAGTGAATTGTTTTTTTGTAAAATAAATAAATAAAAAACGCGACTTTATCAAATTTACGTTTAAATTTCATTAAAGTTTAGTGTACATTATAAAGTACATTGGGCCCCGCAGCAACGCTCGTGTGTACTCACGTCAGGCACGAAGGGCGCGTCCACCATGCCGGCCTCGAGTCGGGCCCAGTTGAGCGAGCTGAAGAAGCGATGCTGCTTGACGTGTTGAGCGCCTCGCCGGCCGGCGCCGCAGCCGAGGCGCGCGGCGACACTCTTGGCGAGTAGTGCACCGCACAGTGCGCGCGCGCACTCACTGAACTTGCTAGAGTACTTCTCTTGCTCGTGCTGTACAACAATAAATATAGTTGAATTATCGAGAAGATGGAATTGCATTTGTAGTGGTGTTACTAAAGCAACACTTTTAAAGTGAACCTTGTGTCTTTACAATAAGGTTTACTATTAGTCGAATAATGCCAATACATGAGTCGATAAAACACAAACAATAGCACACAATACATTGTAAATACGCGATACCACTACATACGCAATTCCATCTTCTCGATAATTCAACTATACATGGGGTAAAACAACAAGTGACCAACCAGGCCCTAATGATCGGCCTCATACAAGTCTGAAATGGGTCTAACATACATCATCGCTATACTTATTCGAGCTCGTACCTGCACACGTTTAATAATGAAAAACACCCGTATACAAACACAAAATATTTACATGGGGAAGGAGAACCGGTAGCCGGCCGGGCGACGATGGCCGGCCTCGTTCAGTCAAGTGTAAAAATAAGTATCGAAAGAATCCGCTCATAAATATGTTACGACGTTCTTAATACACAGAATTAGAGTGCACTGGGACATGTTTTTGAACATTTTTGTGTACACCTTATTTTGTCTTTGACTGTTTAAATTGTTTTATACATATCTATTTTCATGACGCATTGGTTTTTAACTGTAATGTCATATTAACTTACGTTTTTTTCGTAAAAAATAAATAAGTAAGAAAAGCGTCTAATATATACCGTCACTATACTTACAGCTCGTATCTGCACAAATTTGATGAAAAAACACCCGTATTTAGCATAAAAATATATGACATTTCTGTAAATTTATTGCTATAGATCCGACGTTCAGTATAGCGACGATATTTCACACTTCTCCCGGTTATGCAACATTTTTCCAAGGCCGACTAACGGTGTCCGGCCGAGTATTGGGTGTACTGTTCCCTAGAGTGCAACAAAAATGGAAAAGTGCTCATCCGTTTAAGAACGTTTCCTTACAAAGCAAATAATTTTACTAGTAATATTAATAGTAGATTGTGTCAAAATGATATATTTTCGACGAGGGCGTTCATTGAAGCTCGAATGAAGCGATGGATTCCCTCGCTACGTTCGGGATTCAGATGTAGAATCCGGAGCGAAAAGAGGGATTCAAGCGTTTACGCCCAAGACAAAAATAATTTTGATATTGTGTGACACAGACCGCTTTTCACACCAGCTATGAGAAAAATAATAGACAAATTATATATTAGATATTTTTGCGCATAACGGATTCGTAATTGATTATGTATTTTCATATTTCATTGTTATTTTTTAAGCTGGGAACAGAAAGTCTTTGAACAGAAAAGTGCCACTTTGATCCCTCCTAGCAGGGAAGAAAAGACCCGTATTTGATTAGGTGGTGTGAAAAAATATCGAGGAGAGTAACCTTGACCTTGACAGCAGGCAGCCGAACGAGAACCAGTCCGGAGAGTACATGTAGCGCTCGTTGTCGGTCACCTATAACATTGTATAGAGTAGAGACAGTGACCTTGACCCGTCGGTCGACCTCCTCGCGCTTGACCTTCTCAGCAGCAGGCAGCCGAACGAGAACCAGTCCGGAGAGTACGTGTAGCGCTCGTTGTCGATCACCTGACAACATATACAATAGGATATACCCTTTATAATATAAACTTTATTTGTGGAACTGGGTAAAAAGATGTTTACATTATTATACTTTTCAACCACTATAATATTATTAATAGTACATTGCATCTAGGGAGGTACATAAGTACAGTACTGACGAAAGTGCTAGAAGTGTATCTTAATGACTCGAGTTTGTATTCCGCTTAACGACCGTGATGCATAAAATGTTTTTCATCAAATGCGGACAAAAAAATAAGTTTTAAGACAAAATATTAATAACGTACTCATATTTATATAACTCCCTAGAGAAATTCACTTTTCTATAACTCCCGCGATGCATGCAAACAATGGCGCGCTTAGAAATCAAGTGTAATGAAAAATATATCTTACACAAACACACCATACAACGTGTGTATTTTAAACGGGCGACTAAAGCTATAATATCTGATCCTACGAATCGTATAAGATACTCGTAATCATTTCGTTTAATTTTGTTGTTAATTTGGTGTAATGATTTTTTAAAGTGCAACCCAGCAGCAATGTATGCCGTCCAACTGACATGACATTCGTATGACGTTTAGCTACTTATGTTGACGTTAATTAATATGGCTACCAGTGGATGCAATACATTGCGTGCTCAATTATTTTGTATAAAAAAAATGACTTAATTTCCTAAAGAAATTTATGTAAACAAACCTGTTTACATAAATTTCTTTAATATAATAATAGGGTTAATATAATTTAATAGGGAACCCCCTAGGTCCAATAGTAAATGCCATTAAAATATTCGCCCGTATCAAATACGCACGCTATATACGCATTATCCTATCGACTTCGCCAATACAAAATATTTTTTCGTTATCCTATTGACTGCGCCAACGCAATGGTTACTTATTCCGTTAACTTGTTTTGTTACCAAAAAATCCTCTACGTATAAAAAAACGAATAAAACAGATTTTGTTTATATACTTACTATATTTTGTTAACAATACAAGTAAAAATTTGTTTACGCACAAGAGAGCGTGCGATATGCACGTCAATTGCAGAGGAACAGTTTTAGATTCTACGTCGAAAAATCAACCTGAAGAATACTGCCGACTTAATACCGAAATTGTTGGTGCCGATTCTGCACATTTCGCAGGTGTATGTACCCCGGATGCCTTGTAGCAGATATTGCTAACTGTACACATATCGCAGGTGTATGAAACGGACGTCAATATACTCGATAGTGTAACTCTGAACATGCCCCAGGTATACGTGACGGTGTCTGCACATATCGCAGGTGCATGTACGTCGAGCGCTACGTAGCCAACTGCATATGCAAGTGTACATGCCTCTGCACTCTGTCATCTTCTAGCTAGCTTTGCACATATAGCAGATGTATAATACGGTGTCTGCACATATCGCAGGTGTATACCTCGGCAGCCATGTATTTTAATACAACAGTGCCGACCTTGCGCTGCATCGAGCCGCCGACGGGCGCGCTCACCTCGAGAACTTGCATATGTCGCAGGCCTATGTACCTATAGCCGATTGTGCCTTGCACATGTTGCAAGTGTATGTACCTCAGCCCCCATGTATCTGTTTTTACACAGAATTGGGCAAAAATCTATCTGAATACTCTTTCCGATTATATTTGTATTAGTACTGTAATATTTTTTATCCCACTTACTAGAGTTGGGCAAAATTTAATTACCGATTACTCCTTCCGATTATTTTTATAATTCATAGAAGTAATTAGATTACTTTATGTTCAACTAAACCACTAATTGGAGTTCGAGGCCAAAGAATCTACGAAAATATTGCCACAACAATTAAATGTTCATACAATAGTAAATCCTTATTTTCTAAAAACAGACGTTGAGATATTTTATTTATTGGTAATTTTAATTCTTTAATTTATAGTAACAATATTATTTACTTATTTTCACGTAAATATAAGATATTTTAATAAAAACGGAATTATCCGCAATTATTAGTAACAAAGTTGGTATTGCGCTGGTATCACCTCAGGTGTTAATAACATTTGGTGCAGCAATTTAACTACACATAAATTAAAACCCTATTTCTGCATACGTTTAAAAAATTGCAGAATAATACATTGTAGCGTGCTTTATGTTCACATTTCGTATTCGTAAAATTCCTTTGACCTACAAATTTCTTTGTCAGTGCTATAGTTACCCATTTAAATTATCATAGATATCTAAAGGTACGTTTAAACCAAAAGAGCATTCGCTGTTCAACCATTCACGTTTTGTATACCGATCGAATTTCGTAGAGTGGGAGGTTAGAACAGCGAATGCTCTTTTAGTTTGAACGCACCTTAACGTTTTGTTTGTGTTCACTGGTAATTTTAAGTTCTTTACAAGAAAATGTTGTCATATCAATGTTAGTTAAGAGAAAAGAAAAGTTTTTAGGTATTTACGTGTTTTTAAGAAAATCCTAGTTGTGACAGCCATATTAAACAGAAAGGCGTAAAAACATTACAGAGGTCTATAATGTTTTTATTAGGAATTATTTTTTAAATAAATAAATTAAATAACAAAAAGGTTGTGGAAACCTGAAAACTTTATTTGACAATGACATAAGAGACTTTGACAGATTTGACAATAACGCATCTGTCGTAGTTTCGTTGGCCTCGAACTCCAATTACTGGTATATGCTACTGACAAATGTAATTGACAGTATTAGATTACTTTTCGCCCAACTCTGCTTTGCACATATCGCGGGTGTATGTGACGGCAGTAAGAATACATTTTGTCACCGATTCAACTTCACGCTTTGTAAAATTGTAATGCGGGTCCACTTAAGTATGCAGCTACCGCATATTTATTTTGCTCATCTTTATATTTTTTTTACTTGCGAATTCCTTAATCCGAATGATAAAGTTTTGAAGGAATGTAATCCTGATTGTGTAATAAAAGCCACTTTTTCTTTACCTTTTCCCAGTCGCAGTTGCCAATAACCTGAATTTAGGTCTAATTCATTAGGATAAAATTTAATTTATTTTGCCTTCTTATCATGGATTTTTTTCTGTGCTTTCTGAGCCGTGATAATCCTTGGGTATCGTAAGAGTCGACTAAGGGATAGGTCAGGTTAAGTTAATCGTTTTTCACTAAGTTAGCTTGGTATCGAAGTAGTATACCTCTGGCGCCATGTAGCAGACGGTGCCAAAGTGACTTATGAGGTTAAGTTTTATACTTATACTATAAGTTATTCTGTAATGTGCCAGTGTGTATACCATTTTTCATTGAAAGTAAAAAAAGGAAAACAAATATGGTTGACCTTCCATAGCATTTGACGTCTTCGACACATATCGTGAAACACGTTCACAGATAGATTTTTACCTTAATACTAATAAATATCAATAATTTTAACAAAAAATGAATATGAACTTCTTCATTAACTTTTTATTGTAAAAGGATACAGCATGCAATAATACGAGTACAGAGTATAAACAAATATAAATAATATAGGAGCCTGAACAGTTTCTATTAGTGATTTAAACTGAAATGCTCAAAGGAACTAATGAAACATAATGTTAGCGGCATTTGGAAACAGGGCCTCACGATGACAGTTCACCTGTCATCCGAGCGAGCTGACAGAATCGAACTTCCCGCGTAATCAATAGCGTCGGTCGGATTTGCTCTCGTGTATTTAATTAGGAATAAAGTGTTATCCAAAGACTCGGTGCTTTTACTCTATCAGTTTCAGAAGTGAGATTATTGATAATCATGCTCACAAAATAATTTGGCCGTAAAGGAAGATTTTCGTATGAAAATATAACCTTAAGTGATAGCGTCACCACGGACGCGTACCTACTCGTTGATATCAATCACTGAGTTTTTGGATAGCCACTAGTATTCAATTGCTTAATTCAATTGTGATATAAAATACGGTGAGATGAAAAGATCGTGAAAATACCTACTGGCGTATTGAAAAGTGATATGATAAGATTGATAAGAAATCGACAGTGTTGGTAATAATAATACGGCTGGTAAATAAGTTATCACATCTGAGGCAATTCAGCTGTAATCGTGACTACCGATGAAATATGGGATGATCAAGCATGAAACTACACAGACATCATGTTGAATGGCTGTTATGCTGAATAAATGTTACAAAAGTTGAAGTTAAAGCAAAATTGACTGCGGCATGTTCATGTTTTACTGTGTGGTAATACTTATTAAATTACTGTAGAGCAAGAACAAATGGTGACTTTGGTCATGGTCATTGTAGAAGGTGAGTGCTGTGTTATATTTTGCTAAATTATCAACATGTTACCAGTGTATGATTTACAAGAATGGTAGAAGGTCCAATTACACTCAGTAAAGTGAAGCAGTGTTGAATAATGTATTATAAACCATGAATAATTGTAATATTGCAACGATACAAACAAGCGTCATCCTCAATCCTCAATCTTATGGACCAAGTGATGGAATGAGAGGAGTATTGACTTGTGAGTCTGTATAAAAAAAAAGAGTCTTGTCATATAATGTGATGTGGATGGTACCAGTAGGTGCACTTCCCTACTTAAACCAAAGTTACCGCCTATAATCTGTATGCTAATGTGGTCTAAATGTTAGGCTTGGAGCATGGTGGTTGTTAATAGGTACTATAATTAGTACTGGTTGTTATTACACTATAGTATTGGGTACCTAACCGTCATAGTAAATGAATTGTCACTTGAAAAAAAAATATAAGTGGCATGCTAGTCTCATGCAGGATAATTTGATACTAACTGATTGAGCCAATTTCATTGGATTTTATAATTGGTATTTGGAAGTTTCCTAAAATTGTATTGTTGACAGATGAGCTATTAATACAATTAATGAGACTGTGAGTCTGTGACTGTATTGGTTACTGGGAATATTATGTATTACATAATATAGATAATGGCATGAAGCAGCATAAAACTCAGTTCTACATAATTACATGAATACCTTTGAGTTACCATAGTTTTGAATGAAAGATAACTGGATGTTTGAAAACTAACATAAGAAAATACAATGCAATGTCATGTCTCATCACATGATTCATCATCATCATCATCGGCCTATGATATTTTGCTGCTGGACATGGGTTTCTCCTGTTGTCTATGCCTATGGACGCAATGGGAGGTGGGTGCCTATGATCGCTACCCTGGGCGGGTGGATTGGCGGTCGCAGTGGCGTGTCTGTTGTGATGATGCTGCTGCCCATCATGAATTTTTTGTCAAAAAAAATGGTTAATGACACTTCAATCTCTTAGTCGACTGTTGCTGGGCCCGAGGAGTTGGGGTGGTGACAAATGTATTCTTACTGCCGTCACCACATGGCTGATGATATCACCGGCCGGCATGATTGCATGAACCAAATACTGCTGTAGTCTGTTTTCAGATATGCAAGCATGCTTAAGTTTGGCAAGCTGTACGGATCCAGTAAAGTACCTATACAAAATGGAACAGCTGTATGCGGACGCAGACTGTTGTTGATGCTGTCGATGTGACCCGTTGTTGCGGTTGGCAGGAACTTACATAGTTGTATGAGATGGTTGCACAAACTGTATCAAACCTACATCGGTAAGGCTGATGACGCAATAAACTAAACGTAAGTAATGCTGTGAGTTCTACAAGCTCAATAATGAATGCTGTGCATGACGTGGCGTGCACGCGTTGTGGATATGGACTTAAATCGAGCATTCATGGTTACAATGTCGGGTTGCTAGACATTGAGAATATGGCATTTGTGTTCATTTACTATGGTATGTCACAGTGTGGTCATAGCGACGATGACCTGAGCTATATTATAACAAGTCGACAGAACACTGATCACTTAATTCTGACCAAGGGTTAACAATGTGTTTGGGAGGCTAAAGGCTAACATCATCATCATCATCATCATCATATTAGCCGAAAGACGTCCACCGCTGAACATAGACCTCTCCCAAAGATTACCACAATGACCGGTCCTGCGCCACCGCTAAACTGAAGTGGCAGTGGGCGGGGCACATTGCGCGTAGAACCGATGGCCGTTAGGGCGGGAAGGTTCTTGAGTGGCGGCCACGTACCGGAAGGCGTAGCGTGGGTAGGCCCCCCACAAGGTGGACTGATGACCTGGTGAAGGTCGCAGGAGTCCGCTGAAGGCTAACATGAACCTGTCTAATGTGATGGAGACTGAGTTACATGATTGCTTGAAACAAATTACTGCCTCTAGTTTGTTTTCAGATAAACGTGTCTGAGAGTGGCATGTGGGCATGTTGTGGCTGTCGAAATATGCAACTGACGCGGCTAGCGGAGCAGTGCGGTCGGACTGACTACTGCATGGCAGTAGCGCGATGGATTTAGCTGCGATTGGTGGCGACACGGGCTGAGGTGCAGCAATGAACGTGTGACTTGTATGAAGACTGAGTGAGTAAGCTATGGTCACGGTGCCTCTGGCAGTGACGTAATTAGTGGTCACGGCGTCTCTGACGGTGACGTAATTAGTGGTCACGGCGTCTCTGACGGTGACGTTATTAGTGGTCACGGCGTCTCTGTCGGTGACGTAATTAGTGGTCACGGCGTCTCTGACGGTGACATAATTAGTGGTCACGGCGTCTCTGACGGTGACGTAATTAGTGGTCACGGCGTCTCTGACGGTGACGTAATTAGTGGTCACGGCGTCTCTGACGGTGACGTAATTAGTGGTCACGGCGTCTCTGACGGTGACTTATATAGTGGTCACGGCGCCTCTGGCGGTGACGTATATAGTGGTCACGGTGCCTCTGGCAGTGACGTATATAGTGGTCACGGCGCCTCTGGCGGTGACGTATATAGTGGTCACGGCGCCTCTGGCGGTGACGTATATAGTGGTCACGGTGCCTCTGGCAGTGACGTATATAGTGGTCACGGCGCCTCTGGCGGTGACGTATATAGTGGTCACGGCGCCTCTGGCGGTGACGTATATAGTGGTCACGGCGCCTCTAGCGGTGACGTATTTAGTGGTCACGGCGCCTCTGGCGGTGACGTAATTAGTGGTCACGACGCCCTATCGGCGGTGATGTCCTGTTCACTATTTTTGGTAGTGATATTCTGTTCACGACGCCCTGCCGGCGGTGACGTTAATTAATGTCTATGCTGTAAACGTAAACCCTAATGAGAGTAATTCTGTGTTACATGTACACGAAAGTTGAACCCTAGCGAAATTGAGGGACGTTGGAGAAAATGCTTTGGGGCACACGTTGCTGGTGTGGAAGGCAACACCGTGCTGCGGTGCTGCCTGCGTGCTACTTCGTGCTGATGGCATATAGTTGACGTCGAGACGGTAAAGAAGATGGAAATGGTGAGATAAAATTATATCTTTGTTTCCGGATACCAATTACAAACAATGTAATGCTCACAACCGTCGTGTTTATAATTGGTCAAAGTACTTAACAATGATAGAGAGAGAAATGTCGTAATTTGACACATGTAAAAGGCTTATTTAAAAATGCCTGTTCACTACAGTTATTTCAACTAGTGCAAGTAGTGTATGATGTTAATGTGTCAACAGTGTGTAAAAAGGGTAATGTTGATATTACCATTACAACGTTGGTACTGTTCAGAAAAAGGGGAAATGTTCCTAGTATCAGTGAGGACTGTTAAAGATTAATATAAATTACAGGGTTGACTGCAATGTGTAAATTGTTATCGTGAGCTGCATTCGAAGACAGGCGGCTCATGGACGCCAGGCTGTGTCTGTCGACCAGCTGTGCTTTGGCGAGCTGCGCTGAGCGAGCGCGCTGCCTTCAAAGCTGGCTCTATTTCAAGCACCAATCATCTGTAATACTGAGGAGAACTGTGAGCCCATTCCATGTTTTAAGTACTAGGACAGTAACTGCAAGTCAAAATTTTATCTGCTTTTAAATATTTATTGAATCGCGTGAACGTTCATGCAATGTGTGTCACCTAATACCTTTCAAACGCTTATGAGTTGTTTTTCACTCGTTAAAAAAAAATATATGAGAAGTGGCACTTCTAAGTTAGTCAATTTATTAAAAATAACTAATCATACTGAATAACTAATCATGATGATGATAACTGTGTTATGCGCAATAGCACGCGTTGTAATTGTCAAGCTTGGGATTGGCAGTGTAGTCGTGATACAACATAACTTCATTATGACATGAAATCATAAGCACAAGTGTTATACCTATTTAAAATCAAATGGGTTGAAGCCAACTGATTCTAGATTATAATATATGCCTTTAAAGACTGGTTTTTGTGCGGGTTACACATTGAAATTGATTTTGGTCGGTTCTCAGGGAACCATGTCACTACCATTACCCGTGGACATCGCGATGCAATTCAAATACTTAGGCAAAAGGCGAAAATTGTCTTCGTGGAAGAAGATTGAGGTCAGGATGCCCGAATCTGTTAGCGGCATTTGGAAACAGGGCCTCACGATGACAGTTCACCTGTCATCCGAGCGAGCTGACAGAATCGAACTTCCCGCGTAATCAATAGCGTCGGTCGGATTTGCTCTCGTGTATTTAATTAGGAATAAAGTGTTATCCAAAGACTCGGTGCTTTTACTCTATCAATAATATACAAAAATCCACAAAAAAAGGAATGAAAAAAATCAAAATTTATACAAAGCCATCAAAAAAACCGGAAGTAGGAAGTTATTAAGTTATTGGATTTTCACTTAATTTAAATAATAATAAATATAAATAATAAATATCTGGGACATCTTACAAAAATCGACCTAGTCTCACGGTAAGCTCAATTAAGGCTTGTGATATGGGTACCAGGCGACAATATACATAATAGATAGATACATACAGATACTTATAAATACATACACAAATAATGCCCTCGCCGGGATTCGAACCCGGAACCTTCAGCTTCGTAGGCAGGGTCACTATCGACTAGGCTACGGAGGCTGACAGGCTACAATTTAAAGTAGGTATATGACAGTGCTCACTTAAATTTCAACTGAAAAATGGTATACAACAGCAGATATCGCAGGGGTATGGTATGGGGTATGGAGTATACCTCGGGCGCCATGTAGCCGACAGTGCCGCCATGTGTACCTCGGGCGCCATGTAGCCGACAGTGCCGACATGTGTACCTCGGGCGCCATGTAGCCGACAGTGCCGACATGTGTACCTCGGGCGCCATGTAGCCGACAGTGCCGACATGTGTACCTCGGGCGCCATGTAGCCGACAGTGCCGACATGTGTACCTCGGGCGCCATGTAGCCGACAGTGCCGACATGTGTACCTCGGGCGCCATGTAGCCGACAGTGCCGACATGTGTACCTCGGGCGCCATGTAGCCGACAGTGCCGACATGTGTACCTCGGGCGCCATGTAGCCGACAGTGCCGACATGTGTACCTCGGGCGCCATGTAGCCGACAGTGCCGACATGTGTACCTCGGGCGCCATGTAGCCGACAGTGCCGACATGTGTACCTCGGGCGCCATGTAGCCGACAGTGCCGACATGTGTACCTCGGGCGCCATGTAGCCGACAGTGCCGACATGTGTACCTCGGGCGCCATGTAGCCGACAGTGCCGACATGTGTACCTCGGGCGCCATGTAGCCGACAGTGCCGACATGTGTACCTCGGGCGCCATGTAGCCGACAGTGCCGACATGTGTACCTCGGGCGCCATGTAGCCGACAGTGCCGACATGTGTACCTCGGGCGCCATGTAGCCGACAGTGCCGACATGTGTACCTCGGGCGCCATGTAGCCGACAGTGCCGACATGTGTACCTCGGGCGCCATGTAGCCGACAGTGCCGACATGTGTACCTCGGGCGCCATGTAGCCGACAGTGCCGACATGTGTACCTCGGGCGCCATGTAGCCGACAGTGCCGACATGTGTACCTCGGGCGCCATGTAGCCGACAGTGCCGACATGTGTACCTCGGGCGCCATGTAGCCGACAGTGCCGACATGTGTACCTCGGGCGCCATGTAGCCGACAGTGCCGACATGTGTACCTCGGGCGCCATGTAGCCGACAGTGCCGACATGTGTACCTCGGGCGCCATGTAGCCGACAGTGCCGACATGTGTACCTCGGGCGCCATGTAGCCGACAGTGCCGACATGTGTACCTCGGGCGCCATGTAGCCGACAGTGCCGACATGTGTACCTCGGGCGCCATGTAGCCGACAGTGCCGACATGTGTACCTCGGGCGCCATGTAGCCGACAGTGCCGACATGTGTACCTCGGGCGCCATGTAGCCGACAGTGCCGACATGTGTACCTCGGGCGCCATGTAGCCGACAGTGCCGACATGTGTACCTCGGGCGCCATGTAGCCGACAGTGCCGACATGTGTACCTCGGGCGCCATGTAGCCGACAGTGCCGACATGTGTACCTCGGGCGCCATGTAGCCGACAGTGCCGACATGTGTACCTCGGGCGCCATGTAGCCGACAGTGCCGACATGTGTACCTCGGGCGCCATGTAGCCGACAGTGCCGACATGTGTACCTCGGGCGCCATGTAGCCGACAGTGCCGACATGTGTACCTCGGGCGCCATGTAGCCGACAGTGCCGACATGTGTACCTCGGGCGCCATGTAGCCGACAGTGCCGACATGTGTACCTCGGGCGCCATGTAGCCGACAGTGCCGACATGTGTACCTCGGGCGCCATGTAGCCGACAGTGCCGACATGTGTACCTCGGGCGCCATGTAGCCGACAGTGCCGACATGTGTACCTCGGGCGCCATGTAGCCGACAGTGCCGACATGTGTACCTCGGGCGCCATGTAGCCGACAGTGCCGACATGTGTACCTCGGGCGCCATGTAGCCGACAGTGCCGACATGTGTACCTCGGGCGCCATGTAGCCGACAGTGCCGACATGTGTACCTCGGGCGCCATGTAGCCGACAGTGCCGACATGTGTACCTCGGGCGCCATGTAGCCGACAGTGCCGACATGTGTACCTCGGGCGCCATGTAGCCGACAGTGCCGACATGTGTACCTCGGGCGCCATGTAGCCGACAGTGCCGACATGTGTACCTCGGGCGCCATGTAGCCGACAGTGCCGACATGTGTACCTCGGGCGCCATGTAGCCGACAGTGCCGACATGTGTACCTCGGGCGCCATGTAGCCGACAGTGCCGACATGTGTACCTCGGGCGCCATGTAGCCGACAGTGCCGACATGTGTACCTCGGGCGCCATGTAGCCGACAGTGCCGACATGTGTACCTCGGGCGCCATGTAGCCGACGGTGCCGACGCGGCCGCGCACGGAGCCCCCGTCGGGCACGTCGACCGCGAGCCCGAGGTCCGAGATGCGCACGTGGCCCGCGTCGTCCAGCAGGATGTTCTCCGGCTTGCAGTCCCTGGAACGAAGCACATGTTGCAGGGATATGGTTTCACTGATATACGCAATGTACAATGGTGCATTACACGAAAAAGACCACTTTGTCGTGTAATGCACCTTTAGAAATAATATACAGTGAAACCCCGTTAATACGATTTTGTAGGGACCAGACAAAAAACGCGTCTTAAGCGGGAAAGCGTATTATGCGGGAAGAAGAAGTTGAATTGTTTTTGTAAAATTTGTAGTTTCTCAGTGAAATGTTTGGTATGATGTATTTTTTTTTTTTTTTATACCACGTCGGTGGCAAACAAGCACACGGCCCGCCTGATGGAAAGCAGTCACCGTAGCCTATGGGCGCCTGCAACCTCAGGGTGTCACATGCGCATACCTACATAATGCATATACTTATGTGATTCAGATGCCCATATAAACAAAATAAATGAATGAATCAACCCTAATAGAATCAAAAACTTTATCGGTCGCTTGGTCTGTGCAACAAAGTTATCTACAAAGGTGGAACAGTCGCTAGAATTGATTTTTCCGGTATAATATTCAATCGGTGTGGTAAAATTATAACCTTTCTGCCTACATCTATAAGTATATAATGCCATACGTTAATGTAACTTGGGTAACAGATAGCGTATCAAACGGGATAATATTAATAAATCAATAAATCGTATTAACCGTGAAAAAATGTGGGAAAACTTGACTAAACTTACAGGGACCGGCATAAAATGGCGGTTTATGCGGGAAATCGTATTAAACGTGATCGTATTAAGCGGGTTCTACTGTATATGGAAAATGCGAGTATTCACTATAAATACAAAGACCAGTTATAAAATTAAGATACACCTAAAATTGTATTCGTAACTTTCTTAACTGTACGCGAAGAACGGCGTAGCGTTCAATAATGACACGAATAATTTATTCAGTTGCAATTCGTGTATATTCAAAAATAAAATAAAACTCGGTAATACTTATACAGACTAAGGCGAATAAGTGATAGCGCTATATAATTTTAAAACTATGCCATCTCTCGGATATTTAGGAACTAAAAATGTAACTTAAGGTAAACAAACAATAGCGCCATCTAACGGGATGGCACGGTTTTTGTAACCGCCATCTTGAAAAAAGTATAAAATAAGGCACCTGTAGACGATGCCCATCTTGTGCAGGTGTTCTAGCCCGCAGGCCACCTGCGCGGCGTAGAAGCGCGCGCGTTCTAGCCCCAGCCCCGTGTCGGCGCCGCACATGTTGTAGATGTGGAACTTCAGGTCGCCACCTGCAAGTGGAACCTCGTCGTAGAGACATAATAAACTTCCAGTAAATGTTACTGAATTTTTAGTCAAATATATTAAGAATTTTGTAAAGCGTAAACTTATATCTAAAGTTTCGAACACTTTACAGGGTTCGTGGTCTGCGGATGACTGAGAAGAGTGTTCGAAACGTCGGAATGAAGTTAAAATTAGTTAATATACGCGAGTTTATCCGTTTTCATAGTTTTATTTATATCTAAAGCTTATTATAGTACACAAGACTACATGAATGATAAAACACCGTGGGAGTAATTTAGGATTCAATTATTAGTTTGTTAAAGTCATGACATTCAATTACGATAATTTACGCTTGGAGACCTTGTACATCTCCAAACGTACATTATATAATGTTATTATTATATACCTATTCAGAGAGAAACCTTTACTTCTCTATAAATTATTACTTATAAAATGTTCAGACTTTTTAGAGACTTAACATCTCCTGTTATTATTATTATTATATTTCAATTTATTTCAAACCTATTTTATGTTTTTTTAATGCATGTTAGTTGTAAGATAGACCACGATTGTTTGAAAAAATAAGTCTCGCCAAGTTTCTTAAGGTGAAGTAGTTTGAATACTTAGACGATTCAAAAGAGTTTGTTGCTATTCCAATTAAAATAGAGAATTATTTGACTTTGACTTTGACACGAGGCGAAAGGAGCCAATGGAACAAACACAGAACCCGGCGTTAAAGATTGCACAATTGACACATCTGTCTTTGGAATGAGACAAACATTATTGCATAAACGTCACATAAGTTACTGGTCTCTAACTATTCTATATTCGTAAACCCCTTTGGGAAACATTCGTGGGGAGGTCGACAGGCCAAAATACTTTTTGCTGCTTCTTTGTGCCCTTTTTCATATTACACTTTTCGCATCAGCGATAGTCACTTCAATCAAAATCAAACTATTCTTTATTCAAGTAAGCCTAGCAGCGTAGCTTTACGTTCTAAATAGATATAGGATATATAGTGAGTGGATACTCCAGCGGGGAGTCTGGCGGGGCGTCCATATTAAGCAAACGCAAACGTATGTGCGTATTGTGCGTGCCCTGAGTCCTGTCAGTCATAACTGACCAGTCACGACTCGCCATGTACCAGTCCACATCCTTTGCCCGCTCGACACCGGACGCGCCTCGCGAAACAATCCCCTCAGACCTTATACTAAGATGACGCTTGTTAAATAACTATTATGATACAAAACCTTTATTTTCTTCGATCCAATATTTCCGCATATTCTGAAAGCTGTACACTACTGATTCTCACCCCTGACTTGCTATTTTCCATGAAATTTTTCGCAGAAACTCTGGGTTTCACGAGCGATACTACACAAGTGACAGACTGACACCACTCACCGTTCATAATGGTGAGGACGAGACAAAGCGCGTCCTTGGTCTCGTACGCGTAGGCGAGGTTGACGACGAACCGCGAGTTGATCCTCTGCAGGATCTGCTTCTCAATCAGCACCATGGCTTCTCCTTTCCTCTTCTTGATGCGCTTCTTCTCCAGCTTCTTACACGCGTACATCTTGCCCGTCGCTCGCACCTGGAATATGACGGCCGTCAAATACTACTTCATTTTAAAAGAACATGCTATAGAAATATAAATGTATTCTTTCTTTTCCATTAAGCAGAGTTGGGTAAAACTAAAAAGTAATATGATTACTCCTTAACATAGATTACAAAGTACACATACAAAGAGTCATCAATCTTCCAGAGCTTTTGGTAAAGCTAATCTGGTCCCGAATAAGTCAAGTGGAGATTTGGCAAAAGAAACATCAGGTAAAATAATCGGTCATGAAATAAAACCTGCGTTTAGTGAAATCTGTACAAGTACCTACATCCAGAATATTGTTGAGTGATATAGATCTGGTCAGTCTAGCACACCCCTCTGAAGCCTGCCCTGTCGAAGAATGCTCATCGAAACGATTACTTCTACTGCAGGTAGCAATGGAAGCCACAAGTTCTCTAAGGTAGAGTAGACTTACATGGCAACCCCCCTCCCCCACTTTTCCCAAGCTACAGTCTAAACTGGCAACTGGCAGGCTCACACCTCTCCGTAGACTCTCATGTCGAGGATATCTGGTACCACAACATGCAGCTAGCAGTAGAAGCCAGTTCTCTAAGTGTATCGACAACCTTCACAAGTAGCGTAGGGCCAGTTTTCTATGGTCACAGACTACACTGGCAGGTCTTAAGGGCTTGTCCATTAATAACGTCATACTGTATAGGGGGGCGGGGGGGTCAAGAAAAAATCACCAATTATCACCATCAGGGTGGGGGGGATCATCGGATAAATCACGTGTAATTTTTTCGTCACTCTGTTGAACAGCATACTTTTTTTAAAACATAACCAGATGTCAAATCCTGAACCGAGTTTTAAAACTTCGCAGACATTAACCTCGTAGTTAGCAAGAAAGTTTTTTCCCATCACGTGTGCGATAAAGTACGTAAATTGAAGTGTTATTAAAAGGACTACTTAAGTTGGCAAAAAATTACACGTCATATTGGCTAGGGGGGGGGGGTCCTGAAAATATCACCAAGTATCACCATGGGGGGTGGGAGGGTCTAAAATAGGCCAAAATCGTATGACGTGATTAATGGACAAGCCCTAAAGGGCTCCAGTAGATGTGTTGAGTTTAGATTAAAACCAATTCCACTAAAAGCAGGAGTAGATGAGCTAAAGGTAATGAACTGACCTGGCAGGCGCACACCTCCCCGAACCCCCCTTTTCCCAGCACCCTGTACATCCGGAAGGTGTGCTGCGTGACCGGCTGCGCCTCCAGCCACTTCCACTGCAGGTAGCGGTGGAAGTACATGGATCGCTCGAACTCCGAGAAGGGCGTGCCCGCGAGGAAGTTCTTCACGCATCGTATGCACGTGCCGAAGATGTCTTTTGAGCCGGCTGGAATCAATAACAGTCTTAATGTAATGGTATCCTAATAGGTGGAGCACTTAGAACAGATGGCTGTTAGGGAGGAAAGGTTCTAAAATGGCGGAAGGTGCAGCGTGGGTAGGAAGCCCCCTACAAGGTAGACTGATGACCTGGTGAGGGTCGCAGAAATCCAATGGCTGCCGATGAAGGAACCTAGTTAGGAGTAAAGTGAGAACCTACAATGCCTTTAACCGAAATTGGGAGCAAAAACAATATTAGGCAATAAATTAAGAAGAGTAGAAGAATCACAGGAGTAATCGTACCAAAAATTAAGATTAGAAAGTAGCATGTTACTGAAATGCGGCAGTAAGTATTTGTCACCACCCCAACTCTTTCCGTGGGTGTCGTAAGAGTCGACTAAGGAATTCAAAGTGTCACGGACCATTCGTTGATAGAAGATAAATGATGGGCAGCAGCGCAATCGTAATGGACATAGACACACTACTGCGATCGCCAACCCGCTTCCCCAGCGTAGTGATTACAGGCATTACCTCCTAATGCGTCCATACGCATAGTTAGGAAAGGCCTACGTCCAGCAATGGACTGATACAGGCTGATGAATCTGATGATGTGTGATAATGTTACTGAAATTAGGAGCAGATTAGCAGAATGAATGGGAGGATAAATTAGGCTGATGATGTGTGATGTTACTGAAATTAGGAGCAGATTAGCAGAATCAATGGGAGGATAAATTAGGCTGATGATGTTACTGAAATTAGGAGCAGATTAGCAGAATCAATGGGAGAATAAATTAGGCTGATGATGTGTGATGTTACTGAAGTTAGGAGCAGATTAGCAGAATCAATGGAAGGAAAAACCTTACCTTCCAGCGCAGAAGTGGCATCGCCGACAGCAGCCTTGTCGACGACGTCTGTGACCGCTTCACCGTCCTCGTCGGTCAGATAACGTCGGAACACGTCGACGGCCACCGCCGTCCGCGTCTCCTCCATCTCCACATCGTATCGCTCCGCCTAGAACACGAGTCTGCGTTAGGCTTTTATCGCGGAAATAAATACTACCTGGCGCCTATTTCACTATGTTGACATGGTGAAAATTGAAAATTTACTGTTTCTCCAATCGGGGGCGTCTATAGGCTACAGTTACCGTTTAACATCGGAAGGGCCGTGCGTTTGTTTGCCACCAATATAAAATATAGTACAGGAACTTTAATGAATCAGCAGTAAATAACTACTTTTTTGCGACACAAAATTACAATTGTCACAAAAAACACGACAATTGTAGCGAAATTCCGACATATGCCGAACCACATGTAAAGATTGAATGAGAATTGTACTAAACTTTGCGACAATTGTCACGGGTTTCTGAAAATAAAAAGTGGTTTATTAACGATAAAATAACCTTATTAGTAATAATTTTATGTTGGTGGCAAACAAGCACATGGACCCTCCGATAGTAATCGGTAGCTGTAGCCTACGGAGGCCTGTGACGTCAGTAAAAGTGATATTTTACAATTGTCACACTTGTAATTATGGTGAAATAGGCCACTGGCCATGACATTGGTCGAAGGCGACCGGCGGGGCGGAAAACCATACGTGCGAGATCGGTCTCCAACTGCATCTTCGTCAACTTATGGATTCGCTCGCCGCCGGTCGCATTAGACCAATGTCGTGGCCAGGCATGTAAGCTTTCACCGTGAAAATAAAATACAGGGAGTCCGGTGGCAAATTTCTGTTTTCAAAGTCAATTATAAAATTTAAAAAAAACTTTGGTTTTGACATTTGGCGGGAATACATTACTGAATATTGCGGATTTTGTTTTCAACATGTCTCTTAGTAACTACCTAGTAGGTCACTACTTTCGCCAAATTCGTAAATTTCGAGGATCTTCTCTGATACTCCAAAGAAAGCGTCATTAAGAGTGACAGAGAAATTCTCGACATTTGCGGATTTCGTAGTTCGCAGTAGAGCTGCTGATCGTATGGCAAAGGTACAATCGACAACACAGCTGTGGATACAGACAAAGTGTCAGAAATATGTATACACACCTTTATGTCCAGGCAATAAAGTTCTGTTTACATATTTTTGGCACTTTGCCTGTGTTCACAGGTGTGTTGTTGATTGTACAGTACAATAAATAGTACTAATGTAGTAGAGGTTATAAAATTAGTATAACAAATCGTCTTAAAATCATTATTTAGTGGGGTATTGCTTATTTCAATTTATTTACGGCCAGCAGACCTACCCATTCTGCAATCGTACACGATAAGCGATAATAAGTCACGTGACCATAATAATGTATGGAAATGGTTACGTGACTTTTCGTTCGCATCTGTCATTCTCATACATTTATTATTTATCGCTTATCGTATACGATTGCAGAATGGCATCTTGGCTAGGCATGTAGTTTCGCAATCCCTTTCTGAAGGCGTATAAAAGAATAGGACAGCTAACTAACCCACTAAGATTATGGTGAAACAGGCCCTTAATAAACAGTAGTTATTTATTATACAAGGGGGCAAAGTTGTTGTTTAACTGTCGTGCCAATATTGAGACCTGAGCTAGCGAAAGATTCTTGAGTATTGCGAAGGTGTCAAGGCACGAGAGTTGAACAAACTTTGCCGCCAAGTGTAATACAACTTTTTTCCCTCATTATCGCGAGGAAATATGGTTACAAATCTTACCCAAATGTAAATAAACTTAAAAAAACATTTAAAACTTAATGTCGAAACGTATCGTAGTATGGCACTATGGTATACGTATGGTACTTAAATATAGCCAATGGCTTACAAAATCACCAATGAGAATTGACCAATTTAACATGTGAGCTCCGATTGCGCATGTTTACTACGGTCATACAGATCCACTTATACTAGGCATTGCCATAGGAATTAGAGATTACTTTGCCTCACAAGTGAATAATATGCATTTTTACCTGCTCGTATTAAAGTATAAAAGCGCGCTTTACGAGCTAAGCTCTGAAATGGAATTCGAGATCAAAAATGTAAACAATCTATGACAATGACATGACATTACAAAATCAATGTTAAAGTGACATTCCAGGGGTATAAAACGTTTTATATCGAATGTAGTTTTTAACACCTTTGTAAATTGACGTCGCATTTTGAGATTGGTTTTTTATTTTATTTTAATTATATCTACACTTCAACTATCCTTACCGGTACTAAACCTAAGACAATGTTTTATGTGTAGATGTAGATACGCGAAAGTCAAAGTATGTTCGATATACAAAGTATCACAATTGTTAACATATTGTTGGACATGACAATAAAAAACATACGTCTGAGTGTCCACGGTTCCTGATTACAAAAATAAAATCTAGAAAATTTGCTAGAATGTTGTAAATATTCAACATAATCAATGTTTGAAAACGAATGTCGTGTTACTTTAATATTTAGGATAGCTGGGGAACGAATTCCAGTCTTCATCGATCTTAGTTACGATCGAATCTATTTCGATTAAAATATGAAAATGATTGATTTGTAGGTAAAAATACCAAAATCTGTATTAATGTACTTTGTAATGCTAAATTTTAGGAGTTTTTAAGAATTCATAAAACAGTCATTTGGTTGCACAAGAGGGTGTCTTGTTTTGATTTTTGAAGTACCTACATAGTTATAAATGCGAACCCTCTTAAATGGTTCTTAGTGTAGCTACCGTATTAAATTACGAATATACTAGTTATTGTTATAACTGCGAACCAAATGTTTAAGATTTCTTATCATTGCCAGTAGAATAAATTAAACACCTTACATTTTATTCAAAGTAGCGAAATATATCATTTAAAAAATTATATATTTCGGTTAATGTTTTGTATTAAAATTTTGTAAAATATTAAAAAATTCTACGTACCGTCAGTGACGGTAAATACGCATTTTTTATAAGTATCTGAATTATTTTAGATTACCCCCCTCTCGTGATTATTTTTTTGTGGTGGTATCCCATTTGTTTACATTTTTGATCTCCAATTCGATTTCACACCTTAGTGAGGGGAAAAATATATACAAGGTGCCCGTGAGGAAAGGGGAAAATTTTAACAGCATATTCTTGAGACTAAAAGAAGCAAAAAATGTTAAGTGAGTTTTGGTCAAATTTGCAAAAAAAATATTTAGTTTTTTTTGATGTTTTGAATTCCTCAATACACAAAAAAAGGATTTTATTAACGAAGCTATCGCGAAAAATGCACTTTAAAAGTTTTTTCTATTTGCTAGGTAATTAAAGATTTTTTTTGTTCATTTGATGTCTGTCAATTTAGTGTGACAGGACTAAGACAACATGGTAACAAAATCGTTTCCTAAAATGCGTTTATCATAACGGGCTAAAACGGTTTTAGGAAAAAATATAATTTTCTCTTAAAATAGACTCAATCCAGAAAACTTCATATGACATTTTTAACTTCAAAGGGTCTAGCCGCATTTCTATAGTGAAACTGCCCCTGGCTGGAATGTATACCTTTCTTAGAAGCGTTTATTGGTCTTATTATAAGATATCATTTTACAATATTTCAAGCCTGGAATCCCCTTGGTTTGGATAAAAAAAAAAAAAAATTAAAAATCTTTTTTTATTTTTTGAAGCTAAACTAATGGTTAGATTTCTTTGAAATTTGGATTATACATGGCACTAGTAGCAATACATTTTCAAAAAAAAAATCAAGGTTCTAACTTTTTTACAAATGCCTAAAAAAATTTTTTTTTTTTTGTATTAAATTTTTTTTTTAATTTACAAGAGGCTGACAACCTCAATTTTTTGATATTTAATGCACAATACAATATTGTATTAAATGTATTTTTCTCATAAAAATCCATTTGTGGCAACAAGGTAAAAATGTCTTACTAATGTAGGTTACACATTGGGCCAACGTACTTGGCTCATTGTGTACTTCCGCCTTTGCGACCATTTAGTAGGTATTAACGAGCAGTAGGTATTTTTTTAATGCAGTACACAGTAGTTCCAGTAGAAGACAATATTCCTAAATGTCGCTTAACTATAAAACCGTTTATTTTTACTAAGGAAGATAGTTAAATACAGGTAGTTTTAGAAAATATTAATTATTTGACATGTGTCGGAACAAATATGTCCACTTATAGTCATCTGAAGTTGCAAACCCGCACGCACTCGAACCGTAGGTACTCGAAACAGTAAAGTTATTGAAGCGTTTACGGATAGTTTTCACAGAAAAAATGTTAAAGATTGTCTTTATATTTTATAATGGAGATACATGGAGGTATGTTAAATATTTTCCTAGAGAATACTTTTGATTTTTATGCTTCGTTTTATTGGTATGATCATTTTACACAACACGTCGGAATAACCTATGAAAATTTCGATCTAGGAAATGTATCGAAGCTTTTACTTTAGAAACCCCGCGGACCCCCTGATGATTTACATGTCATTTTGAAGCAAAAAGTATGAACTTTAATATACTTATTGCAAATTTACCGAAGACTTCCGAAGGTCTTGGTGATGGCCATTTTACGTTATCATAGTTTTTGGTGAAAATACTTCAAGTTTTATTTATTTTGTTTTAGACCAAGATATCAACTACTCGTTGTCACGTGTGTTTGTATTTGAGCTTTGGATAGATGCTGTCAACAATAGTAATGCGGAAAAATGCAAATTCGTTATCCAGCAATTATCTAAACAGTTTTTAGAAAATAATGTGAATACCCAAAATCTAGAGACAAGGTGTCGTTATTTACGTAAAAAAATAAGGGAGTACTACAAAAAAGCGTCTCAGAACAAGAAAATTTTATGAAATAGACATTCGGACTGGCTTAACGTACGGGAAAACGTTGTGTTAACAAGGTTCCAAGTAAAAAATACAGCGATTGTGGATATCCATGAAAGTATGAGTGAGGCTGTTGCTGGAACTAAACGACGACGTGGTAGACGTTTTAATTCACGAGTCAGAGGTGATAGAATATGCTCTTTTACCTATAGGTGAGATGTCAGAAGAGGCTGCAGAAGCCAGCATAACACGCGAAAACTATCTCGGGTGGCGAGCAACACCGATTTACTGAATAGACTTTTATTAACTTCCGATCCTTTCATCACTGGCCTGCGAAGTTTGCCCCAAAAAAAGAAAGGATCACTTCCAAAAGATTGTGTTTCACTAATTTTAGAACAAACCTAACATAAAAAAGAATTTAGCACTATGTATCATATTTTTATTGCAAGTTTTTTATTTTCGTCCACCGTTGTATGAACGCGGGACCACTGTGCAGTATTGCGTATTTCATCATTTCATGATAAGAATGTTTACGTAGTAGGTGTTTACGTACAACAATAGTACTTAGATTACATGCCGAGGCTAATAAAATAAGAAATGTCTCAGAAAGCGAAGTTGAGGTCTATTATGACATACGCAATACTGCCTTAAAATATATATATATATATATATATATATATATATATATATGCCGAGGCTAATAAAATAAGAAATTTCTCAGAAAGCGAAGTTGAGGTCTATTATGACATACGCAATACTGCCTTAAAATATATATATATATATATTTTTTTTTTTTTTCTCAAAAATTAAATTCAAAAATTCAAAAAAAATATATATATATTTTAAGGCAGTATTGCGTATGTCATAATATACCTCAACTTCGCTTTCTGAGACATTTCTTATTTTATTAGCCTCGGCATGTAATCTAAGTACTATTGTTGTACAGTCACCGGCAATAGTATCTTACGCTATGAAGGCTGCAAAAATATATGACACGCTCTTATGTCAGTAGACATAAGATTGTGTCAGATATTTTTGCGGCCTTTATAGCGCAAGATACTATTGCCGGTGACTGTACGTAAACACCTACTACGTAAACATTCTTATTATGAAATACGCAATACTGCATTAAAAAAATACCTACTGCTCGTTAATACCTACTAAATGGTCGCAAAGGCGGAAGTACACAATGAGCCAAATACGTTGGCCCAATGTGTAACCTACACTAGTAAGACATTTTTACCTTGTTGCCACAAATGGATTTTTATGAGAAAAATACATTTAATACAATATTGTATTGTGCATTAAATATCAAAAAATTGAGGTTGTCAGCCTCTTGTAAATTAAAAAAAAAATTTAATAAAAAAAAAAAAAAATTTTTTTAGGCATTTGTAAAAAAGTTAGAACCTTGATTTTTTTTTTGAAAATGTATTGCTACTAGTGCCATGTATAATCCAAATTTCAAAGAAATCTAACCATTAGTTTAGCTTCAAAAAATAAAAAAAGATTTTTAATTTTTTTTTTTTTTTATCCAAACCAAGGGGATTCCAGGCTTGAAATATTGTAAAATGATATCTTATAATAAGACCAATAAACGCTTCTAAGAAAGGTATACATTCCAGCCAGGGGCAGTTTCACTATAGAAATGCGGCTAGACCCTTTGGTCAGAAATCCGCTGTTGATTTTTGTCCCCTTCCTCATGGGTACCGTGTATATGTGGCGTTGTCTTACCGCATCGAGGAAGCTGTTGTACTTGTGGTAGTCTGGCTTGGTGCGCTCGCAGAACTAAACACTCTGTATATATGTGGCGATGTCTTACCGCATCGAGGAAGCTGTTGTACTTGTGGTAGTCGGGCTTGGTGCGCTCGCAGAACTAAACACTCTGTATATATGTGGCGATGTCTTACCGCATCGAGGAAGCTGTTGTACTTGTGGTAGTCTGGCTTGGTGCGCTCGCAGAACTAAACACTCTGTATATATGTGGCGATGTCTTACCGCATCGAGGAAGCTGTTGTACTTGTGGTAGTCTGGCTTGGTGCGCTCGCAGAACTGCCGAAACAACAGCTTGCCGATGGGCTGCTGGTCCACCACGTAGTCGTAACCTACATCTGGAACAAACAGACAAACAGGTCACTTCCTTCATCCAACACTTTGAGGGTGAATATCTGAGCGTTTCAACCGCTTAATTTTAATAAATAATAAATAAATAATAATAAATATCTTGGGACATCTTACACAAATCAACCTAGTCCCACGGTAAGCTCAATTAAGGCTTGTGATGTGGGTACCAGGCGACGATATATATAATAGATAGATACATATAGATACTTAAATACATATACAGCCATGACCAAGGAACAAATATTTGTGATAAATAAATACACAAATAATGCCCTCGCCGGGATTCGAACCCGGAACCTCCAGCTTCGTAAGCAGGGTCACTACGAACTAAGCTACGGAGGCTGACAAAATTTTGCTGGCATCATTTTTGCCGAAGTTTTAAAACGTCTCAATTTTGTACTTCGTCATTTTGTATAAGGTACCGTACCTCCTTCAAATGACATAGTAGCACATTGTAACGAATAGAATCACCCTTGAAGATTTCGGCAGAATTAGACATCAATTTAACAACAGTACATTTTGGCCGTGTGGTGACGACAGTAAGAAAACATTTGTCACCGCCCCAACTCTTCCCGCGGGCTGATTTTTCAATCGCCAAATAAACCTATCCATTAGTTAAAATTATCACCATCCTTTTCTAAAATCATCAGTGAAAAAAGGACAGGGCTAACATTTATTTGACAGGTACTGTTAACTGGGGATTGAAAAATCAGTCCTAAGTGATTTAAGTGTCACTAACCATTCTTTGATAGAAGATTGTTGATGGGCAGCAGCGTCATCATAGTGGACACATTACTGCGATTGCCAATTCGCTTGCCCAGCGTGGCGATTATGGGCATTTACCTCCTAATGCGTCTATACGCTTAGTTAATAGAAGAGGCTTACGTCCAGCAGTGGACTATCATAGGCTGATGATGAGACATCAATTTAACAACAGTACATTTTGGCCGTGTTGTGACGACAGTAAGAAAACATTTGTCACCATTCCAACTCTACCCGTGGGTGTCGTAAGACGACTAAGTGATTTAAGTGTCAGTAACCGTACTTTGATAGAAGATTGTTGATGGGCAGCGGCCTCATCATAATGAATATATTACTGCGATTGCCAATCCGCTTGCCGATTATGGGGAATAATCAGAATAAAGGAATAATGGCAGTCGCAATTGGGAAGGCAAAGACAGTGGATACCGCAAAAACCTACGTTTCTACTATTATTTGCCTTTTTTCTCGAATAGGAAAGACATAAATGTTAAGCACGGAAATTGGATTGATGACGATATCCGATTGCAAACGACTTATTTTGTTATTGAAATGTCTTCTAGAATATATTTTTTACGTAGTGCCAATACAATACCAAAATCTAAATGGTCATCAGGAAATCATACAAATTGTTAAATTAAAGGTCATCTTACTTACATCTAATAATCAATCATAATATCTTAAAACTTTTATATTTACAGGTTCTTAATAACGGACATTATACACATTAATTATTTACTGAGAGCAAGTTGCCATCTAACAGATACATTATCCGTCGCAGCGATGTCTCCGTCCAATTTACCCCAAAATTACAATCTGTTACGACCGCCTACAATCTTACAATCACGGACACAATTCTCTGACCAATCGTGGTCTTTATGCCGACTAGATAAGGTCCAGTAATAATCTGTTGCCGAAATCACAAGAGCCCTGTGAATATTGCATGAAGCTCATACGTTAAGTACAACAGTGGCCTTCCCTAGTTCCCTTACTACGAGTTGGTGGCGTGGGGAAACTGCATCGAGTATCGACTGTGGCACTTGCTTGAACGAATCGTTTATTAGCACGAGTACATTACAATAGGATTGACTGTTCTGACAAACTCTAGGTATACAGGGTGTAAATGAAAGCCGGCGAATCTCTTAACGGGGGTGGCATACATAGCCACTCCCTTGCTTTCAGTGACTGTAGTTACTAGCTGTGGCCATCTCTATTATTTTACAAGAGAATAAAGCTCAACCAAATTTTTTAAGATATTAAGTGGATAAAAAAGTCCTACATTTGGGTAGTTTTTACTGAGAAGATGGATATATTTCTTAATTGAAATTGTAATTAAAAATTATACAACACTTGTTGTAAACGCTCGTTAACAGGTCAAAAAAGCGGACGACAAAACTGCATTTTTACGGCAAACAAAATGAAAATAGTTTTTCCTAACTAAATGCGTAAATTTCTCTTTTTAAGGCACTTATTATGAAAAAAGTCGTTCGATACATGTGTACAAACTTCTTTTTAACTCGGGTGATTGTCGCCCTCGTTTCACTCGGGCTCCAACTTTCACCCTCGTCGTAAACAAATGTATTGCGCTTGCATCGAATTGTACTATTTCAGTACAGATGGCGCTTTTGTTACGCGCCAGTGCGAGAAATGGTTCATTTTACATCAGGTTGAGAGAGGAGGGCCATATGTACCGAAAAACGTCGTACGATACAGGTGCGAAAACGAAATTCGTAAGTTCATTTTTTCGCACTTGAAACGTAATGTACTAATACTTTTCGTTCGCCTAGCGTTTTCAAAAATATATGCCATCACTTATCGAGTTACCGAGTGGCCGAGGAGTTTAATTATCAGATGCGAAAGCTGAGCAGAGGTAAGATTAGAGAGAAGAAACCAACATGCGAAATCTTACCACAGTGCGTAGTAGTTTCTATCCCCCTCGCACGCACATAGAGAATCCAGTGCGTGAGGAAACAGAAGATAAATTACGCTGTGACGTCTGTTACTACTGAATGTTTATTAACGTTTCTTCACGCGGCGAACTCGTGGTAAGGACCTAAGGTCACCGTAGATGTTTATTCTGAGCCTTATTATTTTGGAATAAGGTGCAACAGTGTAGCACATGTATAATTCCCGGCAATTGGGACGTAATGCTCGCGCTTTATCCCGTGTCGCCGCGCCGGATACACTGATACAATATTAAAACTGATTCTTGTACGTGGAACGAAACGATCTCGTTAAGTGCGTAAACGTAAATTTTACGACATACTCTACGTACAACATCAGATCATCACTACATAGTATAAAACAAAAGTAGCTGTAACTGTGTGTCTTTAAACATAGTAGTTTTTTTTCTCTCTCTTGATAATGTCAGACGATTCGAAAGTGCTTATTAATAAGCTTACTTGAATAAAGAATAGTTTGACTTTGACTTTGACTTTGACATACGTAATGGATCTTAAAAGCGGTTTTTTCAACAGCGTGATTCAAGAGGAAGATTTTAGTATTCGTATCGTATCCGTGTAAAGCCGAGCAGGTCGCTAGTTATAAAATGACTGCCATCTTACAAATAAATAAATTGTGAATTTAATATTCTAAAAACGTTTCGCCTTAGAGCACGTAACGCGTAAAATACAAGTATGTTATACTTATATAATAATTGTACAGTAGAGAGTGTAGAGACGTACGAAATGTATAAGGATGGTCGCGTGCATTAGGGCCATTTTTTTCCAAGTAGGGGCATTTTTTTTACTTGCACTTTTATTATGATTTTCACTCAGAATGGCAAGCACTTTCGATCCTGATAAGAAGACTTTTTGTATGGTGGTAACGGAATGGAAAGTACGATAAATGTATGAAAATGAGACATTTTTTTTCTCCTAATACGTTAGAAAGAGCTCACGATTCTGTGACGTTGTTACAAAAAGGGGGGTCAACTTAGAAAAAAAAGACCCATTCATAAGATTGACACATTAAAAAGGTTTTTGTTACGAAATGGGGTCTCAAATTAATAAATGCGACTGTACGAGGTACGAGTGTAAAGCCTTTCGACCTCACACGGTCACAACACAATGAGTTGTGTGACCGACGACGACGGAACGGTAAATAAAATGTCAATATTCTGCTTTTCATTCTGCATTAATCATAAAAATGCCTATTAGTAGATTATTCGCTAGCGATTAATCTTACTTATCAGCCGCCAACGCTTCGTCGGCTATGATAATGAACGTTTAATCACATTGGCTCAGCATATGATAAGCTATATACTCGTACTGTATTCCGTGCGCCAGTAAAAAACGAAAAAATGTAAATAAACCTGAAAACTTGCATTATTTCATTATCACGTACTTTGAAAACACGGCCTTGATCGTATCACAATCTTAAAGCCTTAAAGGCTGAGCCACACTGTGTGCGTGGCATGCCCCTTGTAGCGTGGGAAAGGTCATAGTAAACGACACACCGCTTTCACGTTTCGCGCACGTTCACGCCACGCAAGCGGTGTGCCATCTAATATGACAATTACATACGCTACAACGGGCACGCCACGCAAACGCGCACCCACACGTGTTGCTCACGCAGCATCTGACGTGGCTTGGCCTTAAATTTTAAGTTCTCATACATCTTTAATTAAAATTATTAATATTTATTGTATCACGATAATTCAAAGATAACAAAATAATCTGCTATTGAAAATTGAAAGTCGTCCATATTTGTTTACATTTTATTCGTTTTCTGCTGGAGCACGGAATACATGGAAAGATGGCTATCTTTTTAATTATAATAGCTTGGGAATACATGAACTCGTTTCGATATAAGTAATAACTTAATTGGGTACATTTGTCATGTCGACGTTGGTACAATTTATGTGACGTTATTTGAGTTATTTCATAAAAGCAATTTGTCGGTGGATGAATCAACATTTTGCAATTCTGGATGTCTTATTGATCGAAAAAGTAAGGGTCGAGTTGAGTAAAGCACATGCAATTATGAGACAACCCATGGCCGAAAAAAATAATATCTTCATACGAAGTTGTTCATTACCAATACGAGTATTACACGTACATACCTAAGTATGTGCAACTAATTTGTAAATACCTTATATACTATCTGGACAACTTTATAAAACTTTCCAGGGCAGACAGTGGCTGTTAGTATTCATTATTTATTTTAAAGTGAGACAAAACTCTCGGCGCTAATTTAAAACTTGAAAATGAGTTTGTAGTTCGTAATGTAAGTTCGTGAGCAAACACTGGGTCTTTAATGGAGTCGCCAACTCAAATCCGATCTTATTTACTAAACATTGGATTACACAAGTATCTTGTAAGTATTACTAACTAATTAGGAACTGAAGTACCTAATTTCAGAACATGTACCAATCTTTATCAGGCCATGGCGAAATGTAGGCATTATGTAAAAATATGTTCATGATCTAACAATAAATGAAATGAAATGAAAAAATACTTCTAGCAGAGACAATTTGACTGACAGAAACGTAATAAATATTGACAGTAAAATTCTAAAACGAAAAATGTCGACAGTAAATACTAAAACTATTATACTAAACTACTATATACCATCCATAATTATCAAGAAAAAAATATTATTACGTCCCATTGCTGGGCAAAGGCTTTCCCCTTTGTCCTATGCATGGTATGCATCCCGGGTCATTCATATCCGGGCTGAAATAGGAGTCTAAGTTATCCCGCCATCGCCTCCGGGAACTGCCGAGTGCCGGGTCCACGCTTTAACACGATGGAAGAAATATTTGTGATTTATCTCATGGTTCCTAAGACTAGATTTCGCTATGTGTTATGTTTTCCAAAACCTCCATACTGACCTATTTGGATTGATCACCCTGTATATATTGTGATACTGTGTGTACAGCCGATTTTCGTGATAAATACTATCCTATGTCCTTTCTCGACCGTCAAATTATCTCCATACGAAAACGCAATAAAATCAGTCCAGCGGTTTTAACGTCAAAAGGTAACAGACAGACAGATGGAGTCGCTTTCGCATTTATAGTATTAAAGTATGGAGGATGGATACCATACAGTCAAGTGCAACAATATGTATCGAAACAATCCTCTTATAAAGATGTTACGACGTTCTTATTACATAAAATTGAAGTGCACTGGCATATAAGGCATATGACATAGTTTTGAGCATTTTTCTATAGGTACCCCTTATTTTGCTTTTGCCTGTACAAAGATGGCCCTACAGGGACTCGAACCGGCGACGTGTACCTGCGATGAACTGATGAAGTAATGAACATCGCGAGCAGCTCGCGGGCGTGTCTCCATTAATATCTAATTGGCATCAATTGCCGGGGGACTGCAGCTGCGGATAGCTTTACTATAGCACTAACTAATGTAATGCATATATGCGAGACATCGGAGACAATTTATTACTTAACGAACGAGCATGAACACTGTGCATCATTGAACTCATCCTCACGGTTCAATCATGCAAAAATCATTCAACACATTGCGAAAACACAAATCAAATTATTTATTAACTAAACATTAAGACCGAGTGGCCGAGGGGTACAGGCATCAGCCGCGAAAGCTGAGTACGTGGGTTCGATCCCCACCTCGGACATAGGTGATCTTGGTCGTTTTTCTTTGGTATATGACATCTAATATTTATAAAAAATCATTCAATTCATTTCAGGAAAATTTTTAAGGTTTTAAGATCAAAAATTTCTAGAGTATTTTCCCTTCATGTACCATAGTCTCGGGACAACCGGTATAATCATATTTTAAAGACAAGTGGGTCTTAATCGCGTAAACTTACGTTTAATTATATCCTGACGTTTCGGGCATCACGTTACACCCGTTTACGCGATTAAGACCAGTTTGTCTTTAAAATATGAGCGATAATCGTGAAAGTTTATAAATCAATAAACCGATATAATAGTCAAGTTGGGTAAGTGAAATATACGAGGGCGATCAAAAAGTAATGATAATCGGTATTACTGAATACGAATAGAAGTATTCTACTGCTTTCATTATTAAAATTTGACATTTTGACCACCACTCCACTTTTTCAACAAATTGCACTGTAAACGGAAACGTTTAAGTTGTCAGTCTGTTTCACTTATCCAACTTGCCTTTATATTTGTTGGTGACCTTACTCGCTAGGAACCAAACACTATGAGTAGCTGTATTACTGCCTAATAGATATATTTTCGCACCGAATTGAGTGATAGATTACTTGAAATAGAACGGCCGTTAATTCCACAATGAAGCCAATTAAGTCGCGTCCAGAAATAGCAATTTATTTTATCTTCGCATCACAGGGTTCCAGGAAGCTGTCTAGTGTATACAGAATACAGATACACGACAACTATAATTGCCGATTTCTAAGAATGAACTTTTGACAGTTATAGATTATTAATATGAAGGTAAGACTCACCATTTTTCCGACAGTCTTAACATCATACATATAAGGCTCATTTCAAAACTGTGAAATGTTCATTCTTAGAAATCAGCAACTATAATAACTGTTGATGAATTTATTTAACAGAATTAATTTATTAAAAAGGTTGACTTTCCATTCCGCGACTGTACCATGATATATTACAGCAAATACGCTGACCCAGGTCATATTTGCAGCAACTGCATATACATGGGATAATGTAACATTTTTCTGCTTCTGACATGTAGTATACTCTGTCCAACAATCTTCAGTAGAAGTAAATGGGGGCAAATTTAAAAGATATAGGTTCGTATTGCTTATTGCTCATAGAATATTAAATTTCTCGCCCTTTTTCAGTGCCGAAAGTTGTTTCACAAAGTTTAACTTGACCACAAAAAATATAAAAAATAAAATAAATAAATATCTTGGGACATCTTACACAAATCGACTTAGTCCCATGGTAAGCTCAATTAATTAAGGCTTGTGATGTGGGCACCAAGCGACGATATATATAAGGTCCTAATAGTTGCAGATATTTTAACACGTGATAGTTTACATTAAAATAATTAACTTTAAATATAAATTAAGAAATCTTTTCATGTAACTTTTTTGATTTCATTTTCCTAACAAAAAAAATGATTATAATTTCGTCTAAAAAAAATCATCATGTGCATTATCACATGTCACAATAACACTGTCTGTCATGTCATCAAACGACACAATACAACGGAAAATAACATGACATTGACAATCAAGTATTTAATTTATCGACGTGAAGTGGCCAGTTCCAGTTAAGTGGTATGTAAAAGAGGTACGAGAATCTGTTGAAAGAGTTTTCATTTAATAATCACATAAACAGGGTGTCTTTACGTAGCAAATTAGTTTTTCCGTTTTCTCCAAAAAAACATCATAAAACCTATAATGTTTCACGGTTTAATATACTCTAGAGACCGAGTACTATCAGCTGTAAAAATATCTGCATCTAATAAATTAGAACCTTATATAATAGATAGATACATATAGATAGTATAGATAGATACATATAGATACTGAAATACATAGACAGCCATGACCAAGGAACAAATATTTGTGATAAATAAATACACAAATAATGCCCTCGCCGGGATTCGAACCCGGAACCTCCAGCTTCGTAGGCAGGGTCACTACCAACTAGGCTACGGAGGCTGACACAAATACGGAGGCTGAATATAAATTAAATTTTGTTCTTATCTTATATGTAGTTATAAATGGCCTTTAATTATGTACAATTGTACCTCAGGAATACGCTGTCAAAGTTATTCGATTGCCTCGTGTTACACCGTGTTACAACCTTACAACCTTTTTCCGAAAAACATAAAGAGCCAATTTCCGAATTGAATTATTTTTATATACTCAAGGAAAAGAATAATTACAAATTTATCTGTCGGATATAATTAATCCGGGGATTGTGGAAAAGTCCGTTCACAAATTGATCTATCCAAAGTTTTTAGTGTGTCTCGTAATAATTCAGACCGATAGTGCTACGCCGCGCTACGCCGTAGCTCGTCCATTGACGCGTAGCCGCTACACACGTAACCGCGTAGCATAGCAAGTACACTTTATAAAACGTGAGAACTACCGAGTAAATAAAACATCGTCGTACGAGGCTCGTATTGCCTCTCTCTCGCCGAATTGTAAACCATTCAGACAACTTACAACAGAAACACAAATCGCCAAGTAAATTCGCAGCTCTATCACAAAGCCAAAAAAAGTCCACAGGTCAGCAATAAATCCTCCATTTCCGTGTGTGTATTCCAGCAGGATTGGCGGATTACCGAGGGAAGCTCGCTGATAACTGCTGATAAGTGTCGGCTCGGCTCGGGTAAGCGTGTGTTCGACGAGGAGACGTGTAAGCACAGTATTGTTGTTTGCGAAGCTGTCAGACACTCGATTAGCGACAAGTGAGACTTTGATACTCGTACAGCCAAGTGCAAAAATAAGTATCGAAAGAATCCGCTCATAGTTAAATTATGTTACGACGTTCTTATTTTATTACACAGAATTAGAGTGCACTGGGACATATTTTTGAAAATTTTTGTGTACACCTTATTTTGTCTTTGACTGTACAAGAAATATCTGTGCTACACGAGTATAATATTTTTCCATGTAAGTTTAAAAAAAGGACATGAACAACATGTCAAGCTAAAAGTGTATAAGATAAAAGTGCATAATCTAAGCTAAGAGATATGAAACAACAAGTTCATTACATTACACTTACAGTCAAGGGCATAAATATGTATACACTTTTTTATCTTCTGCCGTTAAAATAAGGTGCAAAAGTGTATATATATTTTTGCCGTGACTGTACAGTAATCAATCAATATCTGAGGATAGTACGACGTACGAATAAAGATATGTCAACGATTTTGAACTAATAATATATTGCATGGAGGTTCTTAGAACGAAATCCATCTCCTCATAAAAGTTTGATTTATTTTTCTAGGCTTTTTTGTGGCCATCTATTAAGCTTTCATAGTCCATCGTCCACGTCCATATTTCCGTTTCCGAGTCATTACCATATCCACAGGTGATCCATCACGAGAACCGTCACCCCTGAACTGCGGAGTCATCACAAACAAAATCGACAAGCTATTAGAGGGTCTACCGCGAATATCGAAAATCATCGATTTTGGGCATCTGTCCTTGTCACTCTCATGGCGATTTTATTAGAGTCATAGAGAGATTCTTTGAGTGTACGTTTCTCGAAGTTTGCGGAAGGATATTACAGATATATACATTGAGTCTGAATTTATGAACATGTTAAGACTTCTTAAAAGCTTTAAGCCGAATTCGAAAAGTTATCCGAGGTTCGACAAAGTATTAAAATAAACAAAATATCTTTCCTGTAAAGTTGCCGCTACTGGTTGGGATATTCAAAATGTATCATCATCATCACAAACTTAAGAGTTAATCTCTTGTCGGAGTATTCATATGTCAATATGAATACTGTTTTTGATTATAAGTAATGTGAATCTCAGTCATATTGAAATTTATCGGAACGGTTTACTGACGTAATTTAAGTCGACAATTGCTCAACATGTTTCAAGATCTTCATCCTGATTCGCTAAATATTTTTATAAGGGATGCTGTCTATGGACAATACAGCCATGCTCAAAAGGATTGTTTAAATAACACACACCCATCGTCAACGTAGCATAGCTTTAGTGGAATGGCACCCTAAATTTGTCGGGCGTAATAGTGTAAGCAGAATGACAATAAAATCCGAATCTCATTCGATAAGAGCCCGCAGAAGACCACAACGTAATAATAACATTCGACAGTAAAAGTTACGTAACTCTATAGGAAACTTCGATTCCGATAACAATCATAAGTTCCGGTGGATATTCGCAACTAGCTAACAATATTCGTCCAGGTGAAGTCTGACCCTCGGCTTTTGTTGGTACCGACGTCACTTTCTTCGAAATTTTGATATTATCGGAAACCGCTACCATCCTCTAATTGAATACAATGGATATCTCTTTTATTTCTTTATTCAGAAAAAAAATCGTTTGTGAAAGGGTTTGTCACAATTATTATTTTACCTAAAGTCCATTCATCCTTAGTTGTCTTATTTAGTAAACAACTTTCTAACCTAAAAGTACACGTTTTTTGTAGTAAACTGCCATATTTATCTATACCAAAATACTTGAGTCCGTATTTGTGCAGTCCGTCCGTAGTAATCACTACTAGTAAATTGCTTAATTTTTTATCAAGGAAACAGCAGTTTACAACAGAAAACGTGTATTTTTAGGTTAGAAAGTTGTTTACTAGATAAGACAACTACTTAAGGATGAATGGACCGTACATATTAATCACGCCGAACTGCACCAAATTGCAGATGTCAAGTACGAACGGCCACTGAGCTATACTGCGGACAGACAGATGGACATGGCGAAACTATAACGGTTCCTTGTTTACTACGGAACCCTAAAAAGAGACAAGACTTGCGTGATACGTACGATGTGTGCTGTGCCCTACAGGGTTATAATGTCTCTGTAATTTACTGTGTAACACCTTGTAAACCGCATTATAAGTGCAATAAAGATTGACCCCATTATTCATAACATAAACGTTTGTTAACTTAACAAGCCGCTAATAATTGTTTGTCCCTTTTGCTCTTATGGACACATTGTTAAGACCGAAAGGGACAAACAATTATTAGCGGCTTGTTAAGTTAACAAACGTTTATGAATAAGGGGGTAAGAATCTACTTTTCCGTCTCGAAGGAGTGCTATCCAGTTATAGGCGAAGTTTTATTTCCATATGTAATTAAATAAATAATATGTTACATCGTTATAGAACAAAAGAATGCAATGCTCGGGAATGATTCGCGAAGGAAGGACGAAAGACAAAGTTAGTCGCCCTTGAAGCTAAGCTTTCAGAAGTTCCCAATTATAACAAGGTTGCCAACTTCCTGAGGTTCTACGTATACTGAGAAACAATAGCATGTTTTAAAAGGAAATACTAGCAAATGTAATTACACCGCTCCACATAATTACACAAACTTTTAACAAAATTAAATTTTTGACATAAATATGGAGCCAAACTCGATGAGATTTATTTGAGAGTAAGGGACTAGATTTAGGGTGGAGCATCAAAGCATTAGATCGTTCGCTAAAATAAATTGTATGCTACCCATACAAATCTACTGGGTAATGTTGATTGTACCGTCTTGTGTGTGATGATGCAACCAGGGCCGGGTTATGCCTGTCGGGTCCACTAGGCAATGCTCATCCAGGGGCCCCCTACCCTCTTCTAATTTTTTCGTTAACACAACAAAATTCAAAATTACGCTGTTTTTTACTAACCTGGGTATATATATCATCATATTATTCAATAAAAATGTTGAATCAAATTAACAGAATGTTTATTTATGCATTTAAAAAAAAACATACAATAAGCTTAAATATTAACTCTTCTAACTTTTTTTGATACAAAATCGTTCAAGACATTCTGAAAGTTAATCTTTACCAACACGTCATTTTCAATTGCCATTATAGCCAATGAATTTAAACGGTTTTGAGACATCGTTGAACGAAGACAGTTTTTAATTAATTTCAATTTGGAAAAGTTTCGTTCACAAGTGGCGTTTGTAATCATTAGACTTCTATATATTTGCAAAGCTGTCATTACATTCGGGAAAGTTGACTGTGCCATGTTACCAATAATCAGTTTGTAAGACTAAGTGTGCATTCACAACAAAGAGTTTTGCGTGTTTTTAATTAAATTACCGCGATAAAATTGCTTGCAATTATATTACTGCGTTATAAACTTTTAAACTATCATAATAATCATAATAATAGTCAGGAGGTTCCTCACTCTGTGTCCCCACCACCGGTAGCCTGGGCCCTGCTCCGCTGCCGGCGGCACCCTAGGTTAGGTTTTTTATAATATATTTATGTTTTGTAATTTCTATATTGCATTTTACTTTTTATATCTATATTGTAAAAAACCAACCAGAGAGAATAAATATTTAGGGAAAATAATAATAATATATAATATGGAATGCGTTCCGAAATGTACTAAAATAGCGTCGATGTAATGTACAGAGCAAATTTTCGAATTAAATTTTTACTGTTTAAGAAACATTGCCCATTCTTTTCCCTATAGCACAGGGGCCCCTGAACGTGGCGGGGCCCCTAGGCAGTTGCCTATAGTGCCTAATGGATAAAACGGCCCTGGATGCAACCCGTCCTAAGTTTTGTGGGTTCATTTCACGGGTTTGACGGGTTCATTTCAAAGCTCAAAAAATTCGAACTCTGGCCTCCAGACTTGTATATAAATGACAATTGATTTTAGCTTATCTAATGATAATTGATACAAAGAACGGTTTTTCAGCTTTTGAGTCGTTTCGACTCACGAGATTTTAAGGTTCGAGTCTTTGCCTCGAGCGTTATCACAACACTTACTAGAATACGCGGACAAAAGTAAACATTCACAGCATACCAATCCCACAATAGTCGGACGTACACAATTTGCACTCCTATCATGGATAGAGATTACCAACTGTGTACGCTATCTCGGAACCTATTAATGATCGGACATCCTCGACAGATGCCTCCGAGCAGATGGCTAAACTCGGTCAATACACTACACAAAGGGTCGTGTTCGCTTCGACGATCGATTTGACTATTCACATCACATCATCATCTCAAATATCTCAATCAACAGCTGGACATGTAGGTCTCTCCTATTACTTATGCGTATAGGGACGCATTGATAGGAAATGCCCCTAATCGCCACGCTCGGCAACCAATTTTTAATAAATTAATGGTCAGTGACAATTTTATTCCGTAGTCGACACCCACGGGATGCCGTATAACCTCAGAGAGTTGGTGGTGAGAAATATATTCTTACTGCCGTCACCACGCGGTTATTCAACTTCAGCAAATTGTAATGGACTGAAATCCCTCGTACTTCTGGAATCGTGACTTTTACCACCGATGGGTATAAATAGATAAATTACCGTGAGCATGCGGTACATGTACAAGTAGAGTATTCCGGCACAGGTTATTTTGCAAATAACTTAAAGGGAGACACCAATCCTTGCAAGTTTTTGTACAACCATTTAACGGAATAAAGAATTTTGAATTTGCAACTACGCTGCTCGGTGACGGCAGGGTCAATCACACCTCAGCTCTTCCCGCGGTTGCCATAAGAGTCGACTAAGGCCTTGAAGTGTCACTGACCATTCATTTATTGGTGATTGATGATGGGGAGCAGCGTCATCATAATGAACACGCTACCGATCGCCAAGGCGCTTGCCCAGCGTGGCGATTATGGGCAATACTTCCTAACGGGTCTATGGGGTGATAATGTATGACGATATGATTGTAAGTAACAGCCTCATTTTACCGTGTGATGACGGCAGTAAGAATACATTTGACACCACCCCAACTCCTCCTGCGGGTGTCGTAAGAGTCGACTAAGGGATTGAAGTGTCACTGACCATTATTTTATAAAAGATTGATGATGGGCAGCAGCGTCATCATAGTGGACACATTACTGCGATTGTCAATCCGCTTGTCCAGCGTGGCGATTATGGGCATTTACCTCCTAATGCGTCTATACGCATAGTTAATAGTAGAGGCCTATGTCCTGCAGTGGACTATCATAGGCTGATGATGTGAACAGCCTCATTTCCACCGCTCTTATTAGAGAGACGTCCACTTGTAACATATTGTTACTCATATACACCGTGTCATGTTGGTTTCTCTACTGTCTACCCATCGTCCAGGGGCCTGTTTCTCGAACGCTTGTAACTAGTAATACAAGTGGAAGTCTCTTTTTAACACTATTAATTAGATACGGAATTCCGCTTGTATTACAAGTTACAAGCTTTCGAGAGATAGGCCCCAGAGCGTTCAGAAAATGTTTCACCCTACCAAATGGCTATTGAGCTGGTTATTCCACACAAACTATAAATAAGCATCATTGGAATATTATGCCACTATAACACTGATCCCATAGCCAAGCGTATTGAATAGGTGGCTCGCAAATATCGGCCGACTCTTCGGCCATAAATCAATACTCTAATTCCGGCACGCTAAATAAAGGCTGCCCTTTCGCTTACACAAGGCTTTATTCCGACAATTTAAATTCTTATTGTAATTCTGCAGCTTCGACTTGAACAACAGAGGCTTCTGACTGATCCTACTCAAGTGCCGTCTCCAATTGAGAACGCCAAAAGGATTTTTGGGTAATTCTTTATTTGCTACCTTAAACATTTTCGTCAGGTTTCTTCACGGACATAGTGTAAAGTTTGATTGAGTTTGTAATTTTTCCGATATTTAAATAATGTCCTATGAGTTATGAAAACAGAATTTTCATATATTACTCGACGACATGGACTCTTATCGTTTCGTATGCTTACACAACACTTCATAATTTTACTTGATGAAATATGTACATAGTTGTCAAAGTCTAGTTTTCTCTGCTTGACGTCTCCGCATACGAAAGATTACGAATGGCAAGAACAAACTGTCGTTTATTTTAAACGTGTCTCATATATTCCGCCTAGAGTACTTCAGTCACAAATGAAATGGTATAAATTAAAAAGTAATAAGAAACGTACACGTTTTCTGAGTTTGTCGGTGCGATCATTTAGGAAGCGTTTCCGCAACAATCACGTGACGTGTGACGAGCTACAATCATTTTGATCTTCCGCCTAATTTGCTATCAGATCCATCAATCACGAATATTTTCGATTTTCTTTTCATTTTCCCGTAACGAAATGTTTTTGAAATTATGTAATATATTGATGTAAACGATTATCACTCATATTTAAACGAGAAACGGGATTTAACCGCGTAAAGCTGCCTACGACCACGGGTGTAACGTCATGCCCGAAACGTCAGGATAATAATTATTTAACGTAAGTTTACGCGATTAAATCCCATCAGTTTTACCCATCAGCAACTTATTGTAAAATACTGACTCGTCTCGTCTCATCAGAGTAAGCTCACCCCAACCTTCTTGTTCTTGATTAGGGGCTGATAGGTTCCCAATCCCAAGCATATGTATCACTGCGATTTCTGGTCTATTGTAATTCATCACTAGTCACTACATAGTATAAAATAAAGTCACTTTTTCTGTCCCTATGTCCCTTTGTACGCTTAAATTTTTAAACCTACGCAACGGATTTTGATAAGATTTTTTTTTATAGGTAGAGTAATTCAAGAGGAAGGTTTTTATGTAGGTATAGTACCCGTGCAAAGCCGGGGCGGGTCGCTAGTTTATAATAATTGTAATCTCCACATACTCGTACAATGAAGAGCAAAAGTAAGTGATCATTCTTGTTCGATTATAGACCTTATTCCATTGTGATAAGGCACAAGGTGATCACTTACTTTTGCTCTTGACTGTACTACAACTCTCGCTCTAGTCCTTCAAATAAGTAAATTCCTTAGAATAACTAACATTAAAAAAATAAAATTTTATAAAAAATAAACGGCTCAATGGATTTTGATGCAGATCTTAAAAGATAGAATTAAATTGTGAATCAAGAGGAAAGTTTTAGTGTCAGTATTATCCCCGGCTGACACAACTGGTGTCAGCCGGGTGTGATGGTCGATAGTATCACATTATAGGGCAGGATTATACCTATAAAGAACAAAGACACTTTATCTAGTGACCTAAGCTTATTTAGTAATCAATGTATTACTTCACTACGAGCCTACGTTCTTTAAAAAAATATACTTTATATTCGGCGATTCAGGGTCCATTCTCCAGTAAGGCAGCATTGCCGATAATTCTCTTTCTGTGAGTCGCAGTTATCAATCTTGGTATTATTTCATCTTTAGCCAAGATGGCGGCGACTAATGATTTCCGCTCTCCCTTCCGGTGAGGCATGGCTTGGACATTTTAGGTTTTCAGTCTCACATGGGCTCAAAAAAGTGAAATAATATTGTCTGTACTGTATACCTAATATTGTCCTCGTTCATACAGTCGACCACACTCGCCGTATGATATATCTTAAGGTGCTTTTAGACCAAACGAGCATTCGCTCATGCCGCAGGTGGACTTATTGGAGGGGGCTTCTTTTTATAGGTATGTGTATTTTGATAGTTTTATTAAGGTTTAGTTTATTTAATAAGTTTAATTTAGTCCTTATACTCTTTCTTTGTTTGTAATAGCTATGGTAACACCATGTTCGCTCATTCTATCCCCCACTCTACGAATTTCGTTCGGTACAGAAAACGTGATTCGTCAAAATTCGTTGATTTCGTAGTGGGGGATAGAATGAGCGAATGCTCGTTTACACGACGTTACACCTTTAGCGGCTACGGTGCTCAAAAATATGTGACCATGCGTTCTAATGCTCTTGTCATGACAATATAGGCCTACTCAGATATTTAGGAGCTGGGAGTACCCTGGCCGTTCTGATATAGCTGATGGCGACTGTATCTTATCTCACGAATATCTTAGAATAGAAAGTAGCGGCCGTGTGGTGACGGCAGTAAGAAGATATTTGTCACCACCCCAACTCCTCCTGCGGGTATCGTAAGAGTCGACTAAGGGATTGAAGTGTCACTGACCATTATTTGATAAAAGATTGATGATGGCCAGCAGCGTCATCATAGTGGACACATTACTGCGATCGCCCAGCGTGGCAATTATGGGCCATTTACCTCCTAATGCGTATAGCATAGTTAATAGGAGAGGCCTACGTCCTGCAGTGGACTATCATATGCTGATGCATGCATGCAGAAAGTAGAGCCCATATTAAATGTGGTTTGTGCCTTTCCACTAGATTATTATGCTGACTAGTATACAGTGTGTGGCCTTTAACACGGGAGAAAAATGAAATAAGTGACTGCTTATAGACTATGGGCAATAATCCTGTAAAGGTCCCGGTGTTTCAAAGTGGTTAAGTTCGGAGATATTGTCATTCAAAACTATGGACGTTTAGTACTGGATCTTGGCATCACGATGTCGTAGCTTGTCAGTCGCAACGCAAGACATCTTGATAGTTATGACTTCGTATAACAATACTTTTGTTTTTAATTTTACACTAATTTGTTACGGTTTTAAAAAAAATTGTACATTTTTCAATGATTCAAAAATGATAAGTTATTGATAACTTTTAATTCAAGTAAATGAACCCATAATAATGAAAAATACATGAACAAAAATTAGTATATTAGGAGTATGTGAACTATGATTTAGACGTACCAGCTTTAGCTGCCTGTCTAAAATCAAATAATAATAATTATGACAAGTATGACCTAAAAGTTATTATCTGATTGATTTGATGAATCTTAAATCTATAATTATACAATAGGTACATCCATGTAGATATATCCAAAATAAATCCAGAATAGTATACCTCATCGAACAACGGCTCAAGTAACTATCAATACAAGTAAGTAGACTAAGTAGTTCAGAGCCGACGAATCCAGCAGATAAGACTGAGGCGGGCGGCAACTTCAGAACTCTGCAGCACTCTCAACTAAATGAGATCTAGTAGTCTGATAGTGATAACAGAATAGCTACCTATAATATGGAAACAAATGTAATGAGCTGAAATTAACCAGTATATATATATTGGCCACAGCATCTATCGCAGATGATTGTTGCAGCGTCTAATGTTATCCTACGCCATAGGTTGACCGCAACGCTTTCGATGGCTATATAGCCCTAATGCGGAGCGACATTTCCTGCCGCAACGTTCACAGACATGTTGAGAGTCCTGTGGAGGAGGCCTTGCCCTCCGGATCTTTTTCTGTCTGAGAGCCTCCAACCAGTCAACATCGTGCTTCTCCATTCCCTTTCTGAGGTCACGCCGCCATTCCGGCCTCATTTCTGCTTGCCTCTCCCAGCTTTGGGGTTCCATGTTAAAACAGACCAGGTCCCTTTTGCAGCAGTCTTTAAATCTCAGGAGAGGACGACCAACAGGCCTCTTGGCATACGCAACCTGACTCAGCATGACCTGACGTGGCATTCTGATGGGGGCCATTCTGTGTACGTGACCAAGCCAAGCGAGCCTTCGTTGTTTCAAAATTGCTATAATGCTGGAGCAGCGTGTTTTAGAAAGTACCTCCTGGTTGCTCATATGGTCCCTCCATGATACCCCGAGAATGGACCGCAAGCAGCGCATGTGGAATGCATTTAGTTTCCGCTCTTGTTTGGCATATGTAGATTGTAGTTAGTGTCTCTGAAGCATACAATAAAACACTTAGGACGCAGGTCTGATAAACAAGAACTTTTGTGTTTATTGTTAACTTCCTATTTCTCCAGACACGCGAATAGAGTTTCCCGAATGATGTCGATGCTCTGCCAATCCGAGTATCCAGTTCTTTGTCGTTAGACAACGTAGATGTTGTGGTCGAGCCGAGGTAGCAAAAGTGATCTACAACTTCAAGGATGGAGCCATTAAGAAGTATGGTTGGAGGACGATCAACTCCCTGTACCATGACAACCGTTTTTTTCGTGTTCGCGCTCATCGAGAATAGATCACAAGCACGACTGAACCTCGTTACTAACTCCTGCAGGTCTTCTTCGGTTTTAGCGACAAGTGCAGCATCATCTGCATATAGAAGTTCGCGGGTAATAATTTCCAGGCGTTTATTTTTTGATTTCAGAAGATTAATATTAAACAGCCTCCCATCCTCCCTCGTATGCAGATGAACTCCGACATCGCAGTCTCCAAAGGCAGACATAAGCAGAGCCGAGAAAAATATGCCAAAAAGAGTAGGTGCCAGCACGCAGCCTTGTCTAACTCCACGGTTAACGGGAAATGGAGACGAAGAATCACCATCGTAAACTACGGAACCGAGCATGTTCTCATGAAAGGCGCGAATTATGGATAAAAGTTTGGGTGGACATCCAATCCTGTTAAGCACCTCAAATAGACCCTCGCGACTTACAGTATCAAAGGCCTTATTAAGATCGACGAAGGCGATGTATAAAGGGACGCATTGCTCCCGACACTTTTCCTAAATTTGACGCAGAGTAAATATCATATCATTTGTCGAGCGACCTGCGCGAAATCCACATTGCGCCTCTGGGTAAATACGAGCTGCAAGTTTTTCCAGCCTTTTCAACACTACTTTTGCAAAAACTTTCCCAGCAATACTTAGTAGCGAAATTCCACGGTAGTTATTACAGTCACCTCTGTCCCCCTTGCCCTTGTATAGAGTGACTATATTTGCATTTCTCATATCACGTGGAACTGTTGCCTCGTCCCAACAACGCAGTAACAGAGCGTACAGAGGAGATGCAACACACCCAAGTTTTAAGAGCTCTGCGGGTAAGTTGTCACTGCCAGTGCTTTTGCGTAACTTCAGGCTAACAATTGCAGAATGGAACTCATCACCCGATGGAGGGTCATCAAGAGCAGTCATGGCGTCAAAAGGAGGTAGGTCTTGGAGAGCATCGGGCGAGATGTTCACAGGTTCAGAATACAACCCAGCGTAGTGCTGCTCCCATCTTTCCAGCTGTTCTGCTTTGTTAGTGATCGGGCGGCCTTCGCTATCTTTAATGGCGGCACGCTTTCGGCTCGTCGGTCCTATGGCGCACTTTATACCTTCATACATCCCTCTGAAATTACCAGTATCACGGCAGTGCTGAATTTTTTGGCACAGATTGATCCAGAACTTGTTTGCGCAATGACGACTGATGCGTTGAAATTCAGACTTATAAGCCGCCTGCTTCGCGCTGCTTCCGGGATCACTTAGCAGACATAAGTGAGATGCTCTCTTCTTCTCTATGAATGGCAACAGGATGGCTTCACTTTCTGAGAACCAGTCTACGACATCCTTATTTTTTATGCCAAACACACTTAAGGCCGTTTCGGTTATCACATTCTTTAGTAGCTGCCATGCTTTTTCGATAGTATCCATGTTATTGATGACATTTCCAGTTAGTTTCTCTGAAAACTGAGCATACAAGTCCTTGTCTAACATGGCCCTGGTGTTAAAATGAATCTTACGGCAGTCCTTTCTGCTCGAATGGATCTTTTTTGGCAAAAGGCGAGTCTTAGCCATAATTAAGGAGTGGTCAGTGTCGCATATCGCACTGTGGTATGTACGAGAGTTTAGGACATCACGCAAGTCCCTCTTTCGTGTAATTATGTGGTCAAGTTGGTGCCAATGTCCCGAACGTGGATGTTTCCATGACACTTTGTGAGCAAGCTTGTTTTTAAAATACGTGCCTGTGATACAAAGGGAATAAGTCGCACATAGCTCCAATAGTCGCTGACCATTGTCATTTAAATTCCCAACTCCATGCCGACCCATGACCTCTGGCCAATCATGGGCATTACTCCCGATCCGGGCATTAAAGTCACCTAATATTAGGACCTTATCAGACACGCGAACACTATCAAGAGAGGAGCGCAAATCATCGTAAAATTTATCTTTGACCTCAGCCTCAGCTTTCAAGGTTGGAGCATATGCGGAGATGATTGTAGTAAAGCCAGAAGCAGTCTGTAGCTTCAATACCATTATACGTTCCGATATTCCTGTAGGAGGCTCTATGCAACCAAGAAGAGAATTCCGAACCGCAAAAGCAACACCATGCTCGCGCCTCTCATCGGAACTCTTCCCTTTCCAGAAAAAGGTATAGTTATCTTCGCGCAGACTGCCTTCATCAGCCAGACGGGTTTCTTGTAACGCGGCTACATCAACCCGAAGCCGCAACAACTCCCTGTCTATAATAGCAGTTTTCCTCAGCGTCGGATTATCGACTTCATCTTGTTGCGAGGATTCAATACGTGGCAACATAGTCCTAACATTCCAGGTTGCGAATCTCGTTAAAGCCAGGGTCCTAAATCTAGTCTGGTTATTATTATTTATATTTGTATTGACAGGTGTTGTGGTAACCCGATTTTTTACAGAAGTTGTGACACACCTGCCGCTCCACACACCTATAGAAGCTTAAATCGGGGGACGGACCAGTACCTTATTGGCCGGGGGCTGCCCAGCTTCGGCAGGCGGTAACTGATCAGTTAGCCGCGATGGGCTATCCTACCGTCAAGAGTCACCCCTGGCGCCTGCACATGACGCCCATTAGCGCAAGCTTATCACCGGTGACTGTGACTCCCCGTGTTGATTTCCACGCTTTGTTAAGGCGTGGGTGAAGTGTCCTCTTCACGGACGCTGCATCGCCTGGGACGCAATTTGAAGACACGAACTTGCCCAACATTCATGACTCCCTCTCGGCCTAGTCAGCTTGACCCACAGGAACGAACAAGTCATTACGTGTGGAACTGATTCAGCTGCAGGAGTTGCTGACTTGTTCGGGTTGGACCCTACTGTCGCCTACGGTACTCCAGATCCGTTGCCCCGTCCGCCAATGCACACCGTACCGAAGCCTGTCCTCTCCGATGACATTGCCGTTGAGGTCTTCACCCGTAACCCTGGGCAGGGGACCGCGTTATACCCCGCAGCACTGGGTCCCCGACCGAACTTCGCCACCCTAACACCCTGGCCTACTAGGGTGAGGGGTGCCCACCCCCGCGGCAAGGACGCGTCGGCCGAGTATTGCCTAAGTGAGGAATAGAAAAGGTGACTCTATTCCCCCAGAGGCCGGGTTAATGGTCAAGTTTTATGCCATGACCAACCACCACCACCAGTATAATGAAAATAAATATTAACTGTGAACGACCGTAAGTGAATGGGTTTCATAATACAGGGTGCTCGCGAGGAAACCGAAAGATTTTAACTATGCATTCTAGACATCAAAATAAACAAAAAATATTATGAGACCTAATCTCAAATTCCAAAAAAAAAAATCCTTTTTTAGACTTTTTGAATACTTTTCAACATTTCCAATACTTTTTATCATAACAACAATTTGTTAAATAACTTTTCCGATTTATTTATATCACATTAAATTAATTTTTTAAATGATTTTTGTAGAGACAGGTTTTTTCGTCAAGTCTATTCATATTTTTTGATTGTCAGGCAAAAGGTGTGGTAATATTAGAACACATTGTGGTAGCATTGTAATCCAAAAGAAGTTAAATGACGAGTTACGTCGAAAAACTGATTTCGAAAAAAGGTTGATTATCTCTGAAACCAAGCCGAATCCAGGAAATTTTATATAACATTAAAGACTCTAAATATGGTCAGGAATCCAGCATTAAAATCTTTCGGAATGCTGACGTTACACCGTGTATAACGTAACAAATAATTTGCATTAACTATTTAATTTATAATACTTATTGCACATTGTGGCCCTCGTAAACATTGGGCTGAACAAGGTGACAAATTGGAACGAGACTATAATCCACGTCAAAGAGAATTCACTATGTCAACAACGATCCCACGAATTTTATAGAACCTTTTGTATACAAGCAAACTCTTAAAATGTTATCTGAAAATTAAACAAGATCCTGCCGAAATTTGGGCAAATGAAATGCAAATCAGCTAAAGTTAAGCTTCTAACGAACTGCAGGGCGATTCTGCTTCAAAACACCGTATACAGGTGACTCGCCGCTACGTGACCAAGGTAACCTGAGATCTAATGGCCCCGGGAATTCGAAAATTTAAATTCGAGCACCTATCTCTGTCATTCCAATGACGTCTTCGTTAGAGTGAAAGAGAAGAAACACAGAACGAACAACAGATAGAAATTTTCAATTTTGCAGGATGCTGTAACGGGGCTGAAAGCTTCAGGAATAGCTTTTCGTTTAGAACTTGTGGAATGGCTGTTGGTAAACAGATATTATTAGGGATATTATCATCGAAATGTTATCAGACCGTTTACCAAGTTGATTGGAGATAAACAGTTTTGATGCTCCTGATACCTGTGGGCTTACCATGAACTACCGCATAGGTTCTATGATGTTATCGTTAGCGTTACCTAAACGTTTGGTGTAAATTTGGTAACGTTAACAATGTTAACATACCCTGAGATGCTGCTAGACAAAACGCATCGCAATTCACAGCAAATGACAGATGGGTATTTTTTTTTCGAAGATGTCCCTCCACTTTTTTTTAAATTTAGAGTTTTTAATATGATTTCCACTCAGAATCGCAAGTTCTAAAAACGTATGTAGATTTTGAAACAAAAAAAATGTCCTGTTAGGATCGAAAGATCTCACGATTCTGAATAGAAATCACAATACATGGGGGACATCTTTAAAAAAAAATGGCCCAAATGGTCTGGTCTCCTAAAATATTCGAGCTAGTTGTAGTGGAATTGTCTTAACTTAACGCATTCATCTTGTAACAAACTGAGTGATGATTCATTACTCAGCTTTTGTTCGCCATAGCACCTTTATAAACAAACATGTCAAGACGTCGTCAGAAAAACCCATAAAGTAGAAGAAATGGACGAATTTGAATAAATTAGAGAATGAAAATAGGTATTATTACTACTCGTAAATGATCACATTTAAAGAAGTAATTTAGGTACCACACTGACATTATTGTTAATGTGATTTTTATTGCTGAAAAAACGGAACCTAACTTATAGTCCCGTTTATGGTTTAAAATTTGAATGTAATAACTAACAATAAGGTGTTGGGGATTCATGAAAATATAATATCCAATAATTTGTCATTTCATAAAAGGGAGAAAGATTTATTCGAATAAATAATTATTTAGATAAAGGAATGTTCGTATAATAGTCATCTCTGGTGTCAATGTCTTTCATCAAAATAAAATAGGCATCCAATAAATCATTCGTCATTTGATAAGAGGGAGGAAGATTTATATTACAAATAGCTTATCCATCACTTTTCCCAATAGCGGTAATAAATAACTAATTAGATAAAGGAATGTTCGTCATAATGGTGATCTCTGTGGCCTATTTCACCATAATTACAAGTCTGACAATTGTAAAATATCACTGTTACTGACGTCACAGGCCTCCGTAGGCTACGGCTACCGCTTACTAACGGACGGTCCATGTGCTTGTTTGCCACCAACATAAAATTATTACGAATAATGTTATTATATATAGTAATAAACTACTTTTTATTTTCCGAAACCCGTGACAATTGTCGCGAGGCTTAGTACAATTTTCATTAAATCTTGACATGTGGTTCGGCATATGTCGGAATTTCGCTACAATTGTCGTGTTTTTTGTGACAATTGTAATTTTGCTTTGCAAAAAAGTAGTTATTTACTGCTGATTTATTAGTTCCTGCACTACATTTTATGTTGGTGGCAAACAAACGCACGGCCCTTCCATTGGTAAGTGGTAACTGTAACCTATAGACGCCCCCGATTGGAGAAACAGAAAATTTACAATTGTAGCACTTGTCAATGTTGTGAAATTGGGGCGTGACAATGTCGTGGGTGACGTCACTCGGAGCTGTCACGCGTCACGACGCGGCGTGGACAAGCGCGACGAATTCTCTGTTTGCTTGTCGCGTGTTTCACCTTGTAGGATTGTAGAATGAAGGGTCGAAGCATGCCTACCAGCTACACAGAATCTTCGCATATAATATCATGGGTCGATAAAAAAAACATAATTAAAGGCATTTAACGCTTTATAGGGCACCGGTCGCTAATCTTTTTGTATTTTTTTCTTGTACAGAATTTTTCGTACTATATGATGGCGTTGAGGCGATTTTTCCACGATTTTTCTGAGTCTTGCCCGTTAAAGGGTTAATGAACTATAATTATCTTGTCTTCGTCTCTTAGATTTAAAAAGACTTTATTGACTAATGTAGTTGTGTCCAGCAACTTGCAAACCTACTCGCACCAGTATTTTAGCGTTGAAAAGAGGGTAAAAAGAAAAAAACTTTTCGTTACCCACCCTCAACGCTACCCTATATAATGCTTGACAGCCGCTCCATACCTCATTATTGTCTGTGCGCGCGCGACATTCGCACTAGTATCTACAAATTAGTTCCTACCAGTAAAATTAAATATTTGATTATCCATTTTCATCTACATCCTAAACGTTAAACGTATCTGCATACAATGCCTAAACGCAAAAGAGACGAAACGGAAGAAGAAAAATGGCGTCGAAGAATAAGAAAATATGAAGCCAGGTTGAATGAAAAACAGAACAGAAATGTTCACCGTCGTGGTCATTCGAGTGACGTAGAACAGGCTTCATTCGAAAGTAAGTACAGGAAATGGCATTATTTATAATGTTCTGCTACGAGTCAATACGTGATATTGGCCAATAGCCCTTTTATGCTCAGAGTTAATACGAGATATTAACCCGTAGCTATTTTTCTTCACTGCATTTGTAGTGGAAAGTACAAATTTTTTATTTGTAAATCAAAAGTACAGCGGTGCTCTAACTTTGAGAATTACCCTCGAAAAAAAAAAAAAAATATAATTATATAGAACAAACACACGCTTACGTTTTGTGATTACTTACGTGTCTAATCACGTCTATTTTGGCTTATTTCAGGTCCGTTAGAATACGAAGCACCTTACGAGCGTACAGGTTCAGTCTCTCAGTACAATGAGTACATTTACGACGATTCAATTGAAATTGAAGATAAACTGGAAACAGATTCAGCTATATTAGCTGATCCAGCTAGTCACGTGCTCCAATGTACCGCAGAAGTCCATGCCGAAGCAGAAACTTCGGCGCATGGAAATGCAGACGTGCAAAAAGATTTAGCTCCAACTGAGACTAAACCCAATGATGAGACCCCCGTCGACGCCCAGGATTTCGATCCGGACTTATTACGGGCCTTAGGCGAATGTGAAGCCGATACTGTCGAGTGGGGCGATAGCATACACGAGGATATTGCGAAGCATTTCCAGCATACTCTTCTGAACGGGCTCAAAAAAGAAGTCAAAGAAGAATTGCATAAAAAGTATCTATTTCCAAAAAAATGTTCCTTTTTCAAAACCTCCAACTCTAAATCCGGAAGTCGCCGCCATGCTGACTGAGGCGTCCAGAAACGGAGATAAGCGAATTCTTATTAAACAGGAGCAAATTGGAAAAGCCCTTTCGGGTCTAGGCAAGGCTATGACAACTCTTTTGAAAAAGGATCCTAATATAGCCGACATTATACGTACGTTAAGTGACGTCGGAAAACTAGTTGCCGACGCTCATTTCGCCGAAACCGAGACTCGTCGTTCCGTCGTGATTCCGCTGGTCGAGAAATCGCTCATCGATCCGTTCAAAGATCGAAAAAGGGATAGCTTTTTATTTGGTGAAAAGCTTGGCGATTTGGTTAAAAGCTCCCGCGGTATCAAGAAAACTGGGCAGTTAATTCAAGCAATACCTACAGCACCTGCCTCAGGCTCCGGTTTAAACTGGAGGCCCCCACCGTCACGGCAACGCCTGCAGCGCGGCGGCCAGCAGCCGTATTACAGTCGCGGCGGTGGGCACCGAGGCAATCATTATTACCAGCCCAGGCGTCGAGGTCATCCAGCCCAGAGGACGGCATCTCGGCGGCAGACCCAGCCTCCGCCGCCGCCCCCGCCGTCGAAGCGACAAGCGGCGCAAACAGCGCGCCCGTCAGCCAACCAGCCGGACACATAGATCCACAGGTACATGCTGGACGATTACAGTTTTTTTCAAATGCGTGGGAGTCAATAACTAGTGATAAATTTATTCTCAATACAATAAGAGGTTATAAAATTCCCTTTATTACAATACCTAATCAAGACCCCAAAAATTACCCTACAAAGTCTTGTTCCATTTCTGAAGCAATTTTAATTGAAAAAGAGCTGTTACATTTAACTGAAATTAATGCAATCAAAAAATGTCAACCTGAAACAGGTCAGTTTCTTTCTGATATCTTCCTTGTTCCCAAAAGTGATGGAGGTATGAGGTTCATATTAAACCTTAAAAAATTAAATAGATACGTCCACACTGAACATTTCAAAATGGAAGATATCAGAACAGCGACAAAACTTCTTACTGAAGGGTGTTATATGATTAATATTGACTTGAAAGAAGCATATTTATTATTGCCTATTCACCAGTCTCACAGGAAATATTTGCGTTTTCGTTTTAAAAATAATATAAACGAATTTATGGCTCTCCCTTTTGGACTAAGCTGCGCACCGTATATTTTTACAAAAATATTGCAACCGGTGGCTTCACACTTAAGATCGCTAGGTTTCCAGTCTGTCCGTTATCTTGATGATATACTTTGTCTAGGACATACTAAAGAAGACTGTTCAAAAAATGCCACTTATACAATAGAATGCCTAGAGAAGTTAGGGTTCGTTATTAACTACACTAAAAGTAATTTAATTCCACTACAAGAAACTATATATTTGGGTTTCGTTTTAGATTCTAGAAAAATGTGTTTAAAATTACCCCATAAGAAACGTAACAATATTTTAGAACGGATACGTAAAATAACGAGTTTAAAAAATATTCGTATACGTGATTTTGCAAGTTTTCTAGGCACACTTACAGCTGCATGCCCGGCAGTCACGTACGGCTGGGTGTACACTAAGTCGATGGAAAGGGCAAAATATCTAGCCTTGCTTAAATCTAACGATGATTACGACAAGTTCATGGCAGTTCCAGATAGCGTACGTGATGACTTACGTTGGTGGCAGGATAACATTTTGACGGCGGCTAACCCTATTCAAAGGTATAATTATACACAAGAGATTTTTACCGATGCATCAACCACCGGATGGGGTGCTGCCTCGAATGGTGAAAAAACCGGGGGCCACTGGACTGACGTAGAACGTAAAAATCATATTAACTATCTGGAACTGTTAGCAGTCTACTTCGGTTTAAAATCATTTGCTAATGAAAAGATTAATTGTAATATACTGCTTCGTGTGGACAATACCACCGCCATATCGTATATCAATAGAATGGGTGGCGTGCAATATCCACACTAGAGATGTGCGCCGGCATAGAAAAGGTCGGCGGCGGCGCGCCGCAAAGTTTTGCCGGCGTGGCGGCGCCACGCCGGCGTCAAGGCCACATTGTTCACCTCCTGTACGTTCGTATGGATAAGAAGATATTAAAAACCTAGATTTAGTTTAGGACAAGTTTATTAAATATTAAAAAATAAACTCGAAACAAAGTTTTAGATTGCAATTGTCATAATTATCGTGTACGAAAATTATTTTATTACTCGCATTGGGTCGAGTTGTGAGATTTTGTCTACACATCTACAGATTCCCAATACTCCAGATTTCCAATTGTACAGATTCCTAATACTACAGATAAGAGTTAATACTGCAGATATTGTCAATAGTATGCATTCCCGATTATACACATTCCCAATAACCAATAAAACGGATTTCGAATGCTACAATACCCAACACTATAGGTTCCCAATACTACGAATTCCCAACAAGTACTACAGATTTCAAATACTATATCTATAGTATTTGAAATCTCCCCAGGGATCAGAGGGCAGTATTTCAAATCATCATTGGGTATCTACCCAGCTTTACAAACTCTTTATAGTACCATCATCGCCCACACTGCTAATCAAACATCGGTGTATAATAAATAGTGTATAATACACAAGGTTTTTTTTTTTCATATCATTTCTATTTTTGCATCGCGCATGTCGGTATGTTTTGTTTTGTTTGACGTTATGGCAGACACTTAAATTAGTAAACCGCCTATGGTGGCCTAACGTAGATAATGAAAAAACATCCATCTTCATCATCAGCCTATCGCAGTCCACTGCTGGACATAGGCCTCCTCAATTTCACGCCACCGTTTTTAATCTTTGGCTGCTCGCATCCAGCTCTTGAGAGCCATCCCAAATCGTCGCTCGCCTTGCCTGTGGGTGTCCTACACTACGCTTGCCGAGACCCGGTCTCCACTCAAGAACTCGTTTACCCCAACAGTTGTCGGTTCTACGGCTAATATGGCCAGCCCACTGCCACTTCAGCTTGCTAATACGGTGGGCTATGTCGATCACTTTGGTTCTCTGCCAGATAACCGCATTTCTGATTCGATCTCGCAAAGAGACGCCGAGCATAGCCCTTTCCATAGCTCGCGGAGCGATCTTGAACTTGTGGACCAGCCGTACCGGCAGTGTCCACGTTTCGACTCCGTACGTCATCACGGGTAGGACGCACTCATTGAGACTTTTGTCTTCAGACACTGTGGGATCGACTATGTGAAGAATATAATATAATGAAAAAAAAAACAAAGCTAATAATACCTAGGATTATAAGCCTAAAAGCGGTTCAATAAGATCTAAATTACGATTTACGAGCAAGTGTGTTAAAAAAAGCATTACAGTTGGGAATCAGTAGACGTTTATATCATATCTAGAGAATATGGAATCTGTCAACATTGGAATTTGTAGGCATGGTAATCTGTACTATCTGTAGAGTTAGAAATCAGTAATATTGAAAATCTGTAGACATGGGAAACCGTAATATGGCAATATTAAAGTATTGGGATTCTGTAAGTTTGTAAATCTGTAGTACTGGGAATGTGTAGACTTGGAATTGGAATCCTGTAAAAGGTACAATTGGGAACAATTCTGCCCGAGTAGTGTATTTTTTTCGTAGGTACGTATAAATCTACTTTAGGTCTGGATATCTGCAATCCAGAAGTGCTGCGCATACAATCTTTTCGGTCAAAGAGAACCGCTTGTCGATATTCGCTAGCATATGTTGTTTAATGACAATTTGATCAGCGTGGCGCGTAATTTAAATGATTTTATTCCGCAAATTTTTTGTCGCGGCGTGAATTTTGAAAACCTCGGCGGCGGCGGCGGCGTGGGTCCCGCGGCGCGGCGCCGCCGCGCCGGCGTGGCGCACACCTCTAATCCACACCTTAATTATGTAGCCAAATTGATATGAAGTTGGTGTGAGGAAAGAAAGATCTTTATTTTTGCTTCCTACATTAAGTCTTCTTTAAATGTCGAAGCAGATGGCGAATCTCGAAAGATTAATATTGACGGTGAATGGCAATTACAAAACAAAGCTTTTTTCAAGGTCATTAAGAAGTTTGGTCAACCTGACATTGATTTATTTGCATCTCGTATAAATGCTAAATGTCCTAAATATATATCGTGGAAAAAAGACCCATACGCGTATAATATTGACGCATTTACTATTAGTTGGAAACCTTTTTTCTTCTACGCATTTCCACCGTTTGCGCTTATTTTAAAAACACTAAATAA
>JALPQI010001817.1:0-106837 GCA_025490895.1 Thaumatotibia leucotreta | reverse complement strand
TAAATACATAGATAGCCATGACCAAGGAACAAATATTTGTGATAAATAAATACACAAATAATGCCCTCGCCGGGATTCAAACCCGGATCCTCCAGCTTCGTAGGCAGGGTCACTACCAACTAGGCTACGGAGGCTGACGATAGAAGTACCATGAGTAGGAAAATAAAGGATACGTTAATTTTACTAGATACATAATGCAATCTATCGTGCTCGCTCCAATAAATTAGTGCGAGCGCGATAGAATGCTTTATGTAGGTATCAGGGGTTTAAAAAAAAACGGAAATCTGATTCTTCCAGATCTGTCTAAAAAAACCATTACGTCATTTTTTTTTGTATGAACTTACTACGAGCGTCACGTAACGGAAATTTAATCTTCGAGGTTATTTTGTTTAGCAACCTAGTTAGAAAGTACTCAGCTCAGTAACACAGTATGTAACGTGCAGAATATTACTAGTACCTAGATTATATTGAGAGGTTGTAATTCTTCCTTCTCTGTTATTCTAAAACAAACTATGCCGATACTTTTTATGCACATCCAGATTATGCCTCATCATAAACAGGAGCATCGAAAGTATGCTCGTATAATATTCGAACAACTCGAAATCTGCCACAACGAAATAAAGTTGAGTATGCCACAACAGTTTCTGCACAAAGCCCATTATGTCTACATAGTTTATGCCATATAGAATTATTCGTAAAAGAATTATGCCACAACAGAGTGAACCATCAAAAGGTCCACCCTGTTGTGGCATAATTCTTTTATGAATAATTGTATAGTTTGTGTATAACAGAGAAGGAATAATTGCAACCTCTCAATATAATAAAGGTATTAGTAATATTCTGCACGTTACTTACCTACTGAGCTGAGTAATTTCTAGGTAACTAAAAAAAAAATAACCTCGAAGACTAAGTATTATAACCTAACCTATCTGAGTCGGATCTGCCCCGGAAGGTTTGGAAGGACAAATTCTGCCTGACGAAAAATGCAATTTAAGTTTCTAATACTCGTATATGGCTATATTTCCAAAAAATATGCAAATCTAATTTCTGTCTTATTACACTTCGCGTGAACTATACTATGCCAAGATAGTTTCGGGCAAAATATTTTTATTTATGCCAAGTGATATTTCTGCCTCATTAAGATAAGGCCAAAATGGATTATGCCAAGTCTGTTATGTCCTAAGCGTTTCGGACAAACAAAATTATGCCAGATAGAGGGAACCCGTTTTTAATATATTATTAGAAGATATTGTTTTTGGAGTTCAAGTGTATTTGTACTTAAATATAACGATTACAAAGTTACATCGACTTTTCATTGAGACCCGGAGGTGCATCCGTTGGTACACCCATTATATTCTGTAAGTGATTTTTTTGATATTATTACGTTATAATCATTTCATTTTTGATATTATTCATTTATTTTTAACTGTAATACTTATTACTTTTGACATTGCTTTATAAGGTCAATTTATATAATGTTATTTTTAAATTTTTCATTTAATTCATATCAGTTCTGACGATCCGCTTTAGATAAATAATTATAATGTATTTGCCGCTTTATTTTGTATTTTGTCATTTTATGTAATTTGTATTGACGAGCACAATATGGAATCTTATGGATTGACTACAATGTAATTTATATAGTAATCAAATGAATAAATCTAAATCTAAACACATCCTCGCACATCTCTCTTAATTAGGTAGATATGTACACATTTAGTACTGACCTTCAGCTCCTTAAACCTGATGCTGCAGAGTTACTGCTTTCTATAACCACCAGCTCTGCAAATGTGATGATTTTAAAATATTACTTTAGCTATCGGTAAGAGGCTCCAGAACTCAATACTGATCTGCAGCTCTTCAAACCTGATGCTGGAGAATTACTGCCCGCTACACCCTTAAGGTCTGTAACTGAGCTAATTTTAAAGTAATACTATAGGTGTTAGCCAGAAGTATCCAGATTCAATATTGTTCTACAGCTCCTCAAATCTGTTGCTGCAAGGGTACTGCCCAATGTAACCGTAAGGTTTGGAGATATACTGATTTCTAAATAGTGTTACAGGTATCAGTTAGAATACACCCTATTTAACTTCGAAAAACATTTCAGTAACCAACGTGAAATTAAAAATATGGAAAGGTACTGATTTCATAAACGAATATGAAAGTTGGGTCATCTGTCGGAATCTGAGCAATGTTACAATGCTTATCACGTCCTTCACGACCCCGTGATGAAGCACAGTCAATCGACACGATTAAGCTCAGGGCAGTATTCCACGGCAGCTGCCCGACCTCCTCTGTAGGCTTAGCACAGGATTAGTGCGACAATATGTCACCGTGAGATAGACTATCCATCCCTATTTTATTCATATAAAGATAAGATAAAGATAAAGATAAAAATGAAGATAAAAATAATAATATAGTTAGTAAAAGATAGAAAATCTATCTCGCGGTCACATACTGACATACCAATTATGTGCTAAGCATACTAGTTAATATATTCAAGATATTCAAATGGTAGGACCTAACATATAATAGTACATTGTGCATCAAGGGAGGTAACTACGGAATCACTAACGAGAGTGTTAGAAGCCCGACGCCGTTAGGCGGAGGGCTTTTATGACTCGAGTTAGTATTCCGCTTACCGACAGTGATGCATACAATGTTTTTTATCACACTTGCCGACAAAAATATAAGTTTTAAGACATAATATTATTAAATGACGCACTGACATTTATATTACTCCCTAGGGTATTTCGCTTTTCTATTACGCATGCAAGCAATGGCGCGCTTAGACAGCAAGTGTGATGAAAAACTCATTATTGGACATAAATATTGCTTAGATTCCGTCAGTATAGATTATGTGCTGTCGTCTGATTTTGTGGCGTGAAAACGTTTACCTACCTATTCGTTCTTTGACCTTCAATACTGTAACGTATGGCTTCACCTTCTCCAGCTGGTTAGCGGCGCGTTGTTTGTGGCAGTTGGGGGATGACAGCAAGGATCCGTTAGTTAAGACTGATACAAAACGATTTATATTGTGATGACTTATTAACATGCGCTGACTCTGTAAAAGAACTGCTTCATATAGATACAAGCCGGGGTATCAACCGTACTACCATTTAATGTAGTGTAAATGCGCACGCTCTATCTTGTTATTAATGTTGATTGTATTTTTATGGACATCTTTTATTGGCATTGTTTACTGTACATTCAGTTTTGTAAATTTCTTATGTACACTCAGCTGCAGTGAAAAGTAGGTCAAGGGGGTCTATTTTTCTCTACAGCTGACTGTACCTACTGCTGTTGATGCCACAAATAAATAAAATATTAGTAATAATGAAAAATAATGAACACGAAATAGTCATAAATGATGATTATGACGCACTGATTCCTATATTTAGCTAGTAAATATGTACCTCATCGACAATGTCAAATATCGACTAATATAAGACTGAAGAAGACACTTTTGTTATTTAAAGGTTTTTTCTTTATTTTGTTTACTAGTAGTAGAATGTTTTATTATATTTACATACTTATGTACAAATTATTGTGTATTTTGACTTTGACTTCGAGTTTTTATTGACATTTCATTTTTATTAGGGTTCCGTAGCCAAAATGGCAAAAACGGAACCCTTATAGATACGTCATGTCCGTCTGTCCGTCTGTCCGTCTGTCCGTCTGTCCGTCTGTTACAGCCGATTTACTCAGAAACCATAAATACAGGATTATGATACTAAATTGTAAAAAAAAACCATTGGGGTGGGGGCCCTCCATACATGTAACTGAGGGATAAATTTTTTTTTTTCGTTGTACATAAGCGTGTGGGGTATCAATACAAAGGTCTTTGAAAATGATATGAAGGATTATACATCACATTTTTATTTAAGCAATCGTTTTCGAGATATCAGCTCTCAAAGTCGCACATTAATAAACTCTATCAACGATTTTTGGTTTGATTAAATTTTCTCCTATAATTTTTGAGGTAGGTTGATTTAACTGTATTTTTTTAATAATAAATTGATAATGGTACGGAACCCTTTGCGCGCGAGTCCGACTCGCACTTGGCCGGTTTTTTTAACATTAGTAAAACCCATTATCTTCAATTTAATTCATCTCCTCAACTTAATATTAATATTAATAAATACTGCATTATGTAAATCTGATAAAATTTAATTCTTAGGACTAAATCTAGACAAAACTTTAAATCACTTTAATCCCTTAGTTTTATTTTCATTTCACATAATATCACATAAATTACAAACTTTAAATTGGAAGAACCACATTAATTCTGTTTGCTCAAAACTTGACCAATTCATCTTTGCGCTAAGAAAAATACGAAATTCTGTTTCCCACGCAGCTGCTCTCACAGCTTACCACGGTCATGTGTCTTCTATTCTCAGCTATGGGCTTATTTTATGGGGTAACTCTGTTGATGTTGAAAGGCTATTCAAGCTTCAAAATAAATGTGTCCGCGCTATATCTAATGCTTATATAGGTACTAGTTGTAAACCTTTATTCAAAATTTGTATTTCCATAAAGCAACATCCAATATACTTCGCAAAGAAAACTGATATGTGTTCAGTCATTCCGAGAGCGCAATACAAATATATGCTACACCAGCCCCGTTGTATGACAGATATCTACAGAAAAAATGCATATAGTATGGCTATAAAAATGTGTGATAGGTTACCTGTCGCAATACAAGCTCTTGAAGGGAACATATTTAAAAAAACTCTTTAGAAATGGCTCTCTGATAGGTGTTTTTACAGTGTTCATGATTTTATGGTTTATAACGCATGAGATACATAGTTTTGTATTATTGTGTTCTGAAACAACTTCTTTAACTGTTGTACTAACTGACGGTCTACCTTTTTATATTTTTATATAATTGTTTTTTATATTAACTAAAATACTAACAATTGTAAATAATATTGTAAATATTGTATTACCTGTTTTCTTGTGCCATACCGTAACATGTCGCTAATAATATTTTTTTTATGAAATGTATTTGCATGTTGTTACAAACAACTGGAGAAGGTGGACCAATATATATTTACGAACATCTATGTACATAACCTTTTTTCTGCAAATAAATCGTTCTTATTCTTATTCTTATTCTTATTCATGTAACACATAATTTCTACTCCGCGGATGCCAGAACCATAACGAGATGGATGTAAAATTACCAAATATGATGTGTGTCTATTTATGTGCCTAAGGTATAAATATGCACATTTAGAAGCTGTAAGCAACCTATCTACAGATTTTTTTTTTTTTTTTTTTTCATTCGTTAACAATTTATTCAAGAAACATTAAAATAATACAGTCTTTCAAAATCCACAACACAGGTTTCGTCAGGGGGAAAGGGCTCATGCACAAATCATGTGAGGTTTTTTTGGCTACTTTTTGACCCCCCCCCTCCCCCATGGTGATGTTTGGTGAGTTTCTTGGCTAGCCCCTCCCCCCCCCTAGCAGTCTCACGTATATTTTTCTCATTCAATTTTTCACGTTTTCTAGCCGAAATTCACAATATTTCTTAGTTTGTTCATCGTAGAAAAATACACGTGAGGTCTCCTTGTACCCCCCCTCCCCTACCGTGATCTTTCGTGATGTTTTCTTGGACCCCCTCCCCCCCTATAGGACCTCGCGTGATTTATAACAGATACAGCTTAGCCACAGGCCTCGTCACATTCTTACAAACGATGTCATCCGCAACAGGCTTTGTCAATCATTTACACTAATTAAATCTATTAGGTACGAGGCCCACCCCGGACCATAGCCGGCTCAAAAGTCCCCATGAACAGATTCATTCTTGCACTTCGCAGATTTATTGCCCGGCGCGGTAAGCCGGTGGAGTTGTTTTGTGATAACGGTAGAAACTTTGTAGCTGCAAGTAAAGAGATTAATGACTTTTATAAACTATATCAAAATGATATATCTGATTTGACAGCTGGTTAAAGTATGAAATTTAAATTTGCGCCAGCTTACGCTCCCAACTTTAACGGCTATGCTAAGGCCGGTATAACATATACTAAAAAGAGTACTAGGTACAACTCAACTCACATTTGAGGAACTGTCCTCCTTGTTCAGTCAAGTAGAGGCAATATTGAACAGTAGACCACTCTGTCCACTCTCCTCCTCCCCCAATGACTTAGACCCCCTTACTCCCGGGCACTTTCTGGTTTTAGGGCGCTCGAGTCGCTGCCGTCGCCGCCACTTGAAGACCGGAACCCACAACGCCTGGACCGCTACCTCAAGCTGAAGCAGCTGCGTCAACACTTCTGGAAGCGGTGGTCGTCGGAGTTCGTGTCTCTCAACAGAATATGCCCGTTACCTATGTAAGAAAGGGATTCCTGAAACATAATCTTTCAGCGCCCCGGAGTATGTTAACGCCTGGTAACACTAACATCGGCGTCGATCAATGGCGACGATCGTCGGAAGCGAATCGGATGGCTCCGTGACCGCGACAACAGCGCCTAGGTTGCGCGCATACTCCACCACATGCGGCGGTGCACCGAGACTACAGATCTCTTCCCTTCTAACCATTGAAGCCTCTGCACGTGTCTTAGACACAATAAATAAGGAACTCAAGTGATTGTAACTAACTAGTATTAAAATGGTAAACTATCATTGCTAGTTTTCTTTAAGGCCCAATCAGTATCAGACGTTTATTTCATGGCTAGCGGCACAAATACTGTACGAAATGAATTGAGTTAACCATCGAGATCAGGTAAATGCTAACGAAAACGTTAGTTTTCAGATCGTGGTGCATCTACAGGTGAGGTGAGAAGTTCTGATACGCAGGAATGCGTGTGAGCGCGATAGCGAAGCACTATATCAATACCGGTTTCGGGCACTGGCTCCTCTTTCGTATAAACCTTTAGAATGGCCTACTTTGGGCCTATTTGTGTATTATGTACTGTGACCTTAACTGGGATAAGTATATTGACTTGTCACTGCGAGTAACTAGATACCTGGGATGATCTATGAAGTAATTGATCACATTCTATGATAAATTAACAAAAAAAAATAGAACACTATATGGTAATATTTTTTTTATATAACCAAATATTTGACATTATACATTAAAGAAACGTACATAGTACGTATGTACTAAACATGACATAAATAAGTACTAAATATCAAAATAAGCAGCAAACAACGAACTTCAACAATTTGGTTACAATCAATCTTACCTTAGAAATAAATAGGTAGCGACGTGGGCAGGGCTGGTGCCATTCAACCCCTTTACAGATTATTCCAGCTGTATGTACCACCTTAAAATTATTATTAAGAACGTCCGTATCCTAACGTTTTGTGATACTATAAAAAGAAGACTAAGGGTATTAAAAATACCAGGAAACAATCAGCGTACTTCAATAAGGTTAAAAACTGATTTTAACAATTGGAATAAATAATAAATATTCAATTGGTATTCATTATAACACTATAATTATTATATTGTTGTACTATTTCACATTACTGCATAGGCCGGGAAATAAGTGCTTGCAGGCCGGATATATATACCGTGTGTAAGTCTAAAAGTAGCAAATTAAACCGGGCATGAGATTCATTTTGCGTAATCATGGATCACGAAGTTTTTTTCAAGTTACACTTAATTATTGAAACCACATAATTTTATTCAAGATTTTCGTAGCAGATACGAACATTTGTCAATATTGATATGGCAGTTATGTCATCTGCTTTTGAAATTAACTGTCAACGACGGTTTAAATTGAGCGTTAGGGTGGTTCAAAAAAAATTTTCTTTTATTTTTCTTTTTCCACCAGGTGTTTTCTATTCTTTTAGACCTTAAACTCATCTCTGCAAAATTTCAGCAAAATATAAATGCATTTAGGGGTTGCTATGATTTTGACGATTTTTGAGTTTTCATATTAAAAAGTTGAGATTTAGTAGCTCATAAAATAAAATCCAAAGTACTTAGAAAGTTTAGTTTTTATTTTTTATAATTACATATTATGTGGCTCACTTTCTCATGCAAAATTGACAGCCTAGGTCAGCTCTGTAATTTTAAAAGTTAACAATAAGCAATTTATACCTTATTTTCGTATTTTTTTTACATTTTGATGCATAAAAACATTAAATATGCCTCGACACCGCCGGTGACAAAAATACGAATTCTGAAATGAATTTCGCTTACGATTAACTGGTAAGATCAACTGATTTTACAATTTAAATTTTTGGACTCATACTAATGGTATTCATTCTATTTAATCATAGCAACCTCTTAATTAGGTAATATAAAGCTAATCTTTTGTATAAAACATTTTTTTGTATAATCGAACTAGAAACCACTGGTGGAGCGAGTATATAATACCAAATTTTTTTTTCATACATTCGTGAACCACCCTATTGAGCGTGTTATTTATTTCTCTACATTGCACGCCGAATTATTTTGTATGGATTGTTGCTCTAATTTTAAAAGTTCCTTATCTATATGTACTTATTATGTCCTAAACTAACTCCTGTTAAGAGCTTCGTCCGTATTAGACTTACACCCTGTATGAGGCCTTATTCACTAAGAAGCTTGTGCAGTAATTTTCTCAAACATGCAATGAAATAAAAGAAAGTGAAAATTCAAAAAACTATTTCTAAGGAAACTAAGTACGACGAAACAATATGACACAAAACAACAAACAATGTGAATTATGTGACACGATTAATATTGCTGTTTAGAGCGTTGAAAATTCGGTAAAATATGCTAAAAATACATTTTCCGAGTAACTATCAGCATTAATGTAAGTTTTCTAGTTTAAAAAAATGTTCACATGCATTAATATTAGACTTTACGGGCAACAAGTTACTTCCTTCTCCAAGTTAATTCCTAACTACGCCTCCGCCCACAATACTGGTGGAGTACTATTCAGTTCTTCTTCACTGTTATCATCGGAATTAATTGAACATTTTAATTATTTATCAATACGTATATTAAGCACAAATGTGTAATTATCTAAAAGTTTGTACATTTGGATCACTTCTTAGATTTTTATAAAAATTGGTAGAGTGGTAGAGTCAACGATGGTCAGCAAGATCCACCACCGTGTCCCAAAATGTCCCGGAAGTTTGTATGGAAGTTTCCTTTTTTGTTACCAGAAAAGAGTTCCTATACATTTTCGGTAACAAAAAATAAATATATTGATTTAAACTTTCACGATTATCACTCATATTTTACAGACAAACGGGTCTTAATCGCGTAAACTTACGTTTAATTATATCCTGACGTTTCGGGCATGACGTTACACCCGTGGTCGCAGGCAGACTGGCGAGAAAATGTATCAACACCTTCGAGCTGCGCGGGTTTTTCGAACTACCCGCACTTGATCTTGATTATTCACTTCTAGGCTAGGGTTGTCACTAGGCCTACACACAACACTCACAACATCCAATGGCTTAAAAATGGATGTTTCACCACGCTTACATTTGTAAATCACGGGATTCCACGCGGACGAGATTCCTTGCCCCTCATTTTGATTAAAATTCCGATGTTTCTTAATTTCAATAGCTTCACGTACTTTTCGGCTATGATGTATACGCTCGGTTGAGAGGACTTTCGGGTTATGGAGCTCAATCCAGTGGTTAGGTCCGGACTCCAACAAATGCTCGGCCACAGCAGACTTATTCGTTTGACGCTTTTTAACAGCCGTGATATGTTCCTTGACCCTTTCCGCTATGGTGCGTTTGGTTTCCCCAATATAGGAACTACCACAGCTACAATCGATCTTATAAACGCCCGGTGTGTGATAAGGTAAAACATCCTTAGGCGACCTTAGATGACCTGCCACCTTTGATAACGGCATGTAAACGGTTGGTATGGAATACTTATTCAAAAGCGTACCTATTTTGTCCGTTACACCCCTGACATAAGGCAAAAATGCTGGTCGCCTTGCAACATCTGGATGTTTCTTCCTCGGTGTTCGTCTGGGTTGCCGTCTGTTCATTATGTAGCCATTTCTCTTCAGAACCTCCTGAACGTGCGATAACTCAATTTCTAGAAATTCAGGGTCACAAAGGTCATGTGCTCTATTCTTTAGAGAATTAACCACAGACTGAAGCTGGCGGGGGTGGTGGTGAGACAGAGCGTTCAAATACCTGTCAGTGTGTGTGGGCTTCCTATAGACACATATCGAGGCCAGCATAGATCTGCAACCATGGGCAGTGAAATTATGGAAACGGTATGTCGATGATGTCTTTTGCGTTATGAGAGGTGGCAAGCATGAAGTTGAGCAATTACTCCAGTATCTCAATTCCATTCATACTAAAGTCAAATTCACGTATGAATTGGAATCGGAGCGCAGTTTGCCTTTTCTGGACGTGAAGGTGATAGGTCGAGATGATGGTTCTTTGGCGCACACTGTCTATAGGAAGCCCACACACACTGACAGGTATTTGAACGCTCTGTCTCACCACCACCCCCGCCAGCTTCAGTCTGTGGTTAATTCTCTAAAGAATAGAGCACATGACCTTTGTGACCCTGAATTTCTAGAAATTGAGTTATCGCACGTTCAGGAGGTTCTGAAGAGAAATGGCTACATAATGAACAGACGGCAACCCAGACGAACACCGAGGAAGAAACATCCAGATGTTGCAAGGCGACCAGCATTTTTGCCTTATGTCAGGGGTGTAACGGACAAAATAGGTACGCTTTTGAATAAGTATTCCATACCAACCGTTTACATGCCGTTATCAAAGGTGGCAGGTCATCTAAGGTCGCCTAAGGATGTTTTACCTTATCACACACCGGGCGTTTATAAGATCGATTGTAGCTGTGGTAGTTCCTATATTGGGGAAACCAAACGCACCATAGCGGAAAGGGTCAAGGAACATATCACGGCTGTTAAAAAGCGTCAAACGAATAAGTCTGCTGTGGCCGAGCATTTGTTGGAGTCCGGACCTAACCACTGGATTGAGCTCCATAACCCGAAAGTCCTCTCAACCGAGCGTATACATCATAGCCGAAAAGTACGTGAAGCTATTGAAATTAAGAAACATCGGAATTTTAATCAAAATGAGGGGCAAGGAATCTCGTCCGCGTGGAATCCCGTGATTTACAAATGTAAGCGTGGTGAAACATCCATTTTTAAGCCATTGGATGTTGTGAGTGGTGTGTGTAGGCCTAGTGACAACCCTAGCCTAGAAGTGAATAATCAAGATCAAGTGCGGGTAGTTCGAAAAACCCGCGCAGCTCGAAGGTGTTGATACATTTTCTCGCCAGTCTGCCTGCGACCACGGGTGTAACGTCATGCCCGAAACGTCAGGATATAATTAAAGGTAAGTTTACGCGATTAAGACCCGTTTGTCTGTAAAATATGAGTGATAATCGTGAAAGTTTAAATCAATATATTGTAAACCGGTACGGGCCGGAATTAGCAATTAAACTTAAACATCTAGGATGGTTGCGGAAAAAACGAGTGCGCGTATTGACATCGTTGTCATTTTTAATTAAGTGTCGCGATTCGGACGTACTACCTACGTGTGTACGACTAAAGCCGCGTAAGGATATACCGTTTTCCGCGAACATTCTAAGTGCTGCAAGTATCCGCCTATTAAAACAGCAAATAAGAAATCATTTCGCGGACTTGGACAGAGTGCAGTGCGAGTTATACAGGTTGCATAGTGCGTGTAGTGCAGTGTTATCATGTAGTGATTTTGATGTGTGGGATCGGATTACCTTCGAACAAGCGGAACGTATTTTTTGTTATAGAAGTGAGGTACATGACAGAAAATACGAAAAGTTGCTGTATCGATATGGAAATAACGAGACTGCGGGTGGAAATCGCCGTGATAAAGTCACCTCCACGGTGATTAATTTATCGACCACTGTCATTGAAAAAGCGACCGTCAGTATACTTGAAAAAGGGTTGAATTTCGCTTTGACACCCAAGCGGATTCCATATGAGACCGCGATCTGTAGTGTTGAGGAGGCAATAATGCGTAACAGGGTTCCGTCTAGCGATGCCGAGGTTCTTAGACAGGATGTTGCGGTTATTTTGCGAAAGGCTACACTACCGAAGAGTAATATTACTGCAGATGAGCGATCAGCCCTGAGGAATTTGAAAGCGAATGAGAATATACTGGTTCTGAAGGCTGACAAAGGGAACGCCACTGTGGTCATGGACTCAATAGACTATGACGCTAAGATTCGGGTTTTATTGAGTGACACTAGCGTCTATAAGTCTGTCTCATATGATCCCACTGCCAGAGTTACGCGTCGGATTAGGGCTGTCATCAGAGACCATGAGGTGTTATTTCAGGAAGACGTTTTTAACCGCTTGTACAAGCCTAAAACGGTGCAACCACCGAAATTGTACGGGTTACCGAAAGTACACAAACCAAACGTGCCTTTGCGACCAATTGTAAGTCAAATCGCCTCACCTACTTATGATCTGGCAAAGCATGTTGCATCGGTGTTGCAGCCGCTTGTGGGAAACACGTCGTCTTTCGTGAAGGATTCCCGTCACTTCATAGACATTCTTAAAGACATAACGCTGGAACCAGGAGACTTAATGGTGAGTTTCGATGTTGAGTCACTTTTCACCAATGTTCCGGTTAAAGAGTGTCTAGAAGTAGTTCGAAAGAGGCTTGCTGACAATGGGATAGTGAGTTCTGTCATGGTTTTGCTCCGGAATTGCTTAGAAGGGAGCTACTTTTTATATCGAGGGGGGCATTATCTCCAGATCGACGGAGTTGCTATGGGTAGCCCTGTGGCACCGGTTTTAGCAAATATCTGGATGGAGCATTTCGAGGCCAGCATAGATCTGCAACCATGGGCAGTGAAATTATGGAAACGGTATGTCGATGATGTCTTTTGCGTTATGAGAGGTGGCAAGCATGAAGTTGAGCAATTACTCCAGTATCTCAATTCCATTCATACTAAAGTCAAATTCACGTATGAATTGGAATCGGAGCGCAGTTTGCCTTTTCTGGACGTGAAGGTGATAGGTCGAGATGATGGTTCTTTGGCGCACACTGTCTATAGGAAGCCCACACACACTGACAGGTATTTGAACGCTCTGTCTCACCACCACCCCCGCCAGCTTCAGTCTGTGGTTAATTCTCTAAAGAATAGAGCACATGACCTTTGTGACCCTGAATTTCTAGAAATTGAGTTATCGCACGTTCAGGAGGTTCTGAAGAGAAATGGCTACATAATGAACAGACGGCAACCCAGACGAACACCGAGGAAGAAACATCCAGATGTTGCAAGGCGACCAGCATTTTTGCCTTATGTCAGGGGTGTAACGGACAAAATAGGTACGCTTTTGAATAAGTATTCCATACCAACCGTTTACATGCCGTTATCAAAGGTGGCAGGTCATCTAAGGTCGCCTAAGGATGTTTTACCTTATCACACACCGGGCGTTTATAAGATCGATTGTAGCTGTGGTAGTTCCTATATTGGGGAAACCAAACGCACCATAGCGGAAAGGGTCAAGGAACATATCACGGCTGTTAAAAAGCGTCAAACGAATAAGTCTGCTGTGGCCGAGCATTTGTTGGAGTCCGGACCTAACCACTGGATTGAGCTCCATAACCCGAAAGTCCTCTCAACCGAGCGTATACATCATAGCCGAAAAGTACGTGAAGCTATTGAAATTAAGAAACATCGGAATTTTAATCAAAATGAGGGGCAAGGAATCTCGTCCGCGTGGAATCCCGTGATTTACAAATGTAAGCGTGGTGAAACATCCATTTTTAAGCCATTGGATGTTGTGAGTGTTGTGTGTAGGCCTAGTGACAACCCTAGCCTAGAAGTGAATAATCAAGATCAAGTACGGGTAGTTCGAAAAACCCGCGCAGCTCGAAGGTGTTGATACATTTTCTCGCCAGTCTGCCTGCGACCACGGGTGTAACGTCATGCCCGAAACGTCAGGATATAATTAAACGTAAGTTTACGCGATTAAGACCCGTTTGTCTGTAAAATACAAAAAATAAATGTTTCATACAAACATTTTGGGACATTTTCGGAAATTTGACTCGACCAGCCTACCATTTTTTATCAAAATCTAAGACGTGATCCAAATATCAAACTTTTTGAGGAATGCTCAAAAAACATGAAATACAGGTTTACGACAAAAATTATTTAGATTTTCGTTGGAATCCTTCAAAAATGTTTTTTTACGAATGTGGTGCATATTTTGCGACTGTAGTTATTCTAAAGGTTCGTCTAGATAATCTGATAATAAGATTCTTAATCAATGCCATCTTTACCATAAGGGCACAAGGGGCACGTGCCCAGGGCCCCCATCTTCAGGGGGGCCCCCGAAAGATCGACAACTTTCCTCACATTTATTCTCACGTTTACTTTCCTTTCGAAAGGGGCCCCAAAATCCTTGGGTGCCCAGGGGCCCCCCCATAGATAGTTAAAGACGGCCTTGATAATAATAATAATAAATACTCTTTATTGTACCACAAAGAAAAAGTAATACAAAGCAAAAATTAATTATTGATTAACAAGTTAGGTATCAACAGGCGGTCTTATCGCTAAAAAGCGATCTATTCCAGACAACCTTAATAATCCTTGATCTTAATAATACTATTTGAAAATTTAAAAAACCTACTTCAACCGGTTTCTCCAAGATTCCCGATTTGTTTTCATCATTGGTTTCCTCAAATCCTACTTTCTGAATGCAAATTCTTGTAAATGAATGAAAATTACCAAAAGCGCCATACATGTACCTATAACAATTGAAGAGATCCCTCGATTTCTCCAAGATCCCATCATCAGACCGCAACTTGGTGCCAACGGGACCATCTCGGGGTACTACACGTTCGATCACAAAAAGAAATTTTAAAATCGGTTCACTATTCTCGGAGATATCGGATAACATACATACAACAAAACTCCTCCTTTTTTGAAGTCGGTTTAAAAAAAAATCTGTCGAATTGAGAACCTCCTCCTTTTTTGAAGTCGGTTAAAAATTTGCGTAAGTCGCGAGTTGGTGCAGCGGCTGTCAAGCCACTGCACAGAAAGCGGTGTACACCTCTCTACACTCCTGAGCCGCCTACACCGGTGTTGCCCCTGGCTGTCTCTTGTGACGGCATTTACGGGGGCCCATCTAGTCGGCGGCGAGTCACCGCCTACCTCGATAACAAAGAGAAATCATTGTTATGGCAGGTGTCCGGAACTCTTTTCTATAGTTCCATTCCTGATTCATCCATCCTCCATCACCATAGTCTTTTCCATTACTTCTCAATAGTCTCTATACGCCTGCTGAGACCGGTTTACGGATATCTACTGATTTGTGTCCGTGAATGGGTTGCAGCAGGTGTACAACACAGTAAATTTCTCCGAAGGGTCTCTTCGTATTGGATCTGTGTCCCCGCGAAAGCCTATCAAATAACCGGGATTTGTAAGCCCATGATTCCCAAGGAAATACCGGTGTAGTGAGAAATTACTTGCCTTCGGAAACGTTCGTAAACACATGCTGTTTCAGGCAGTGTCACCGAGTAGCATGACAGCTATTACTGTCAGTCTCAGTGAGATAGACTGAAACAGCATGACTTTGACGAACGTTTCCGAAGGCCAGTCATTTCTCACTACATCTGTACAAACTTATTTATAATAAATAAAACAAATGCAGATTAATTTAAATATTGTTTATTGTACCTAATATGATCTGGTGACTTAGATAATTATGTAAAATATTTCAAATTCACACGAACTGAAATGAATACTATGGACCCTACACATTCGTAGTGTTTATATCAGTTCGTGTGTAATAGGCGTTACCGCCAATATCTGTGAGAAGTTCGAAAAACGTTAAATAACCATAGGTAGTAGAGAAAAACAAATTAAAACCCATGTCATATTTCAAAAATATAATATGCATAATTGTTTACGTAGATCTGATCAACGGTCTTCTGGCTTGCATGTTTGTCTACCTGCCGCTGTCAATCATTCCCTGTTTCTCCTACTTAGGTAGTGTTTGGATGAAATAGAAAATATTATTTTTTATAAAATATCGGAGGAGAATATTGAATATCGTGCTGCGCCGGCCAGTGTTGTTGAAAGTCCATTGAGGAATATTTCCTTGGAGCTTGCCATTCCGTGTTCTCGTAGCTGTCGTCTAAGTAACGATAGTCTATCCTACCCATATAAGCATCGTACAGGAAAGTCAAAACTGAGTGATTTTCTATAGGCGTGAAGTAGTGTGTGAGTTCCTTGGCCCGGAGGGTCATAGAAAAAGAGTGCATGCCTAGGAGGCCGTCGTAGAGCCAGGATTGGCCTTGCGTCGCTCTGTGGAGCGCGGCCCCGCTGTCCAGGCCTAGCGAGGCCCAGCGGCCCCACACGCAGAAGAACCAACCCCACTCGGTCTGAAATACAAATACATTTAAATTCATTAAACTTATAATGAGTCATGAATTGTCAAACAATGCCACTTCACAATGAACTAATGTCAGTGCACATACAAATTTTCCCATAGCCATTTTGAATAGTTACATTTATATTTACTTATTAAAACCACGGGTGTAACGTCATGTCCGACACGTCAGCTTATTATTAAATGTGAGTTATGTGAGTTCACGCGATTGTTGCTAGAAAAGTAGGTTAGGTTAGAACTGTGACTACTACAGATTACAATTTGCTGCCAGAAATGTAGGTTAGGTTACAGCTGCGACCCCTTCAGAATACAAAGTATTGCCATAAAAGGAAATCAGGTTAGAAATTCGATCTCGTAACTTTTCATCCAACATCCCGCAGTGCTTGAAGACGAAAATCTATGACCAGGGGGGCATTTCTCAAAAGCTTGTAACTTGTAATACAAGTGGAAGTCTCTTTTTGACACTATTAATTAGATAAGGACTTCCGCTTGTATTACAAGTTACAAGCTTTCGAGAAATGAACCCCAGCCAGTTGTCAGTGACGACATACGTTACTGAAAGCTGGTCGCTTACAACATTCTGTATAACAGTTAAGAAGGCTCAAAGTCATCCAAAGGGCAATGGAGGGCAATACTAGGAGTCTCTCTTCAAGATGGCATCGGAAATGAGGCTATCCGCAGCAGAAACAGAGTAACCAATATAACCCCTTTTGATGGCTACATAACACTGTGTAAGTGGCAGGGGGTGGGGTACTTTGCAAGTAAAACTGATGACCGTTTGGGGTTGAAAGATTCTCGAGTGGCCACCGCGTACTGGAAGGCGCAGCGAGAGTAGGCCCCCACAGGGTGGACTGGTGACCCGGTGAAAGTACGTAGGTAGGAGATATGTTTGTTCTATACGAGCAATCTGAGATATTGAGGTAACTGAATTTTCACTAATAAATTTAAGAATTTTGTAAAGCGTAAACTCATATCTAAAGCTTATTATAGTATACAAGACTACCTACATGAATGATAAAACGCTGGCGCTGTGAAAGTAATTTAGTCTTCAATTACGTATTACTTTGTTAAAGTCATCACACTCAATTACAATCATTTACGCTTGGAGAGCACATCTCCAAGCGTGCATTATACATTTTTATTAATTTTTTATGATATACCTATTCTGACAATAGACCTTTACTTCTTTACAAATCAAGATATAAATGGTTTGACTTTCAGAGACTTTACATTTCTTGTTATGATTATTATACTAGCAGTGCCCGCGACCTCGTATGCGTGCTGTTCGGCGATCTGTGTACTATTTCTAATACATGTAGCAATCCGGTAAATGGGTTTCTTAGAACCCCGAATGCAGATATCCTTTGTATTGTAATAAGATATCAGATTAACAGCCAAGTCAGACAAACTTTATCGAAAATAAAACTTTGCAAAGAAACTTACAAACGTATCTGTTCAGTATAGAAAAGAAATACTTCCTGAAGCAATACTTCAACAATGAAAGTAGTACTTCAGGCTCCTACCTAACGTTTTGAGGTTCAATTCTAAATACTAAATACACTCAAATTTGTATATCTCTAAAGGTATAATTTTTGAGAATGAACTTTTGACAGCTATACATACATAGATTAATCCTTATTATTACTAATCATTTTTCCAATAGTCGTAACGTCATAATATATACGAGAATAAGACTCATTTCTAATCTGTCAAAAGTTCATTCTTAGAAATCGGCAACTATAGTATGTGGTTCCCCTCAGCAAGCAAAATTATGATCGTATTTCAAAACACTAGGTAATAAGAAAACCTGCTTCTGTACCACAGGTAGGTAAGTAAAGAGTTGACGGCAAGAGTCAAGGTGAAGCTTTAGAGTATCATACTTTATCATCATCATAGGATGGTTTGCCTTAAGTCACCCGGAGGACTAAAGTTGCTGAAAGCGTGGCAGTAAGCGTCAGTGTATCCCAATATCTATGGCCATGGTTTAAATTTAGTTTAAGTTGGTTGGTTAAAGTTAGAAAATAATCCAGGATGGCGGCATGCTGGAGAAATAATCTTCATACCTGTGCCAATCATATTCATCACCAACCACAACATTCACCCTTTACTTGTGCTCATATTGAGAGAAGTCGTACAGAAAGATACCTTGGTGTTATTTTTGATGAAAATCTTACCTTCAAAAATCATATCCTAACTACAGCCAAACGTGTTCGCAAACTAATTTATGTATTTAAAAATCTACATAACTCCGCTAATAGACGGCTATTGAAAATAATTTATCACTCCATTTTTTTTTATGTGGGCACAACAAAGTGGCTCCACTCCACCTGATCGTAAGTGAAAAGTAGAGCCCAAATCGCGGGGGCAACGAACAGGAGACAAAGAGTAACCTGTTAGTTGCCACCGCCTTGCTGGCCCGCTAGATGCTTCTTCACGCTTCGTTTAAAGGGTCCCAACTTATAGGTATGCGGAAACACATGTGCCGGTAAAGAATTCCACTTTTTAATAGTCCGGCATATGAAGGAATTGCCGAATTTCTTAGTACGTGTGGGAATATTTTCCACGGTGAAGGAGTGACACCGCAAACCGGCACGTGTGGTTTTATAACGGAAAGGGGAGGGCGGGATGAGGGAAAATAACTCTTCAGAACACTCACCATGGTACAGGCGATAAAAAACACTCAACTCAGAGAACAAATGTCCCTACGTAGTTGAAGGGGTTCAAGGTGCCTGGTAACCTTAGAGTCGCCTATAATACGAACTGCCCGCCGCTGCATCCTATCGAGAGCATCGAGTAGGTATTGGGCGGACCCATCCCAAAGATGAGAGCAGTACTCCACGCAAGACCGAACTTGTGTCTTATAAAGAAGACAAAGCTGGTCGGGCGCAAAGAACCGACGCACCCTATTCAGGATGCCCAGCTTTTTTGATGCCGTGGTAATTAATGACTCGATGTATTTATTTTGATTTAGATTGCAGCGTATATCCATGCCAAGCATATTTAGGCTATCTCGTAAACCAAGAGGAGTGTTCTGAAGAGTTGAAACTGGGTGGAAGGAAGACGTTTTGGTGGAGAAAGCGCACACTTGAGTCTTTTTGGCGTTGAACTCGACCAGGTTAACGGAACCCCATTTGCAAATAAGTTCCAGAACCCGATCGAGCTCAACGATAAGATCCACACGTTTGTCGCCAACTATCTGCCATTCAATCATTACATATTGCATTACTGCATGGGGTGGAGCAGCGAAAAAATATATATCCTAGAAAGAGCTCAACGATCAGTTCTTAAAATTATATTCAAAGAACGTCCGCGCTTTCAAACTACATTGGTCTACAAAGAGATGGATGTTCTTAATGTCCGTGGGAGTTTTATATTGCAAGTAGTATTAAGGGTTCACTAATGTTTAACCAAAACAATGTTAGCAAATATTTATTTTACAACAAACGTTTCACCAATGTAGTAAGTGCCAAAAATGTTATTCCGCAAATGTATCATTTTACAAAAACTCAATTGACAAATAATCAGTAAGCAATTAATACATTAGAACAATGTATAAATTAATAAATAAATCAATTGTATATTTTACATGTCACCTAAAACTACGTTTAACATATTTGTACATTCACCGAATACCTATCTCGACCATTTTCGATTTTGGGGAAAAGTTTTCTGGGTTACAATAAAAAAAAATAACCTCGAAGACTAAGGCGGGAGCAAAGCTCCCGCCTTAGTCTTCTAACCTAACCTATCCGAGTCGGATCTGTCCCGGAAGGTTTTGTTCGCTCGCTTCGCTCGCTCACTACAGATTTTGGTCAAGATTACGATGAATGTTATGTTAATTTTTTTTTAATTTGATGTCGAATATCTCGGCCATTTTTGATTTTGGGGAAAAATTTACTGGGTTGCAACAAAAAAACCCACTTTGCTATACTCCAACCCATTTTAGCAAACATTTTTAGGCTAATGGTAAATTTATTAGTTTACTTTGTTGTTAAATATTCTTTTGCCAAAAATAACTCTTATAAAATGATATTTCATTTGTTAATTATTTGGCTAAGATAATAAATTGTCAAAGATGTTTTTGTCGAAAAAAGGATTTGCCAAAACATAATTTTGCCAGTAGTTGGTTGCCAAGTGTAAATTTGTTAAACAATTTTTGGTCAAACGACAGGATACCAGTATTAAGATATCATCGACGAGCTCTAAACTCCCTAGATTTTACTGAGCTATCACAAAAACGCAACTTCAGAGTACCTACTTATTCCTGCAACAAATTCGGCTTTTGCTCAAAAATTCTGCACATTTCTTCATCCTTTTATTTATAATAAAATTTGCTCAAAAATCCCCATTCAAGAATTATCGCCCAGAGAAATCAAAATTAAGGTTCAATTGTTAGTCAAAAGTTTTAGCTTTAATGATATAGAAAACATTATAAAAATAGTGAGGTAGCCACACATACATCAACACACTCATATGCACACATATATCAACACACTCATATACACTCATACATATACAAGTTCATATATCTACACTATCTTTTAACGGTCTTCTGCGATACCGGCTGCACCGAGTGCAGATACCGATAACATTTTTGTGCAAATAATATAGAAATAAATGTCTTATGTCTTAATCTCGAGTAGCTTATGCCGAAGTGTTAAAGCCGCAAAATCTGAGCTCCAAGTAGTGTCAATGGCCGAATGCCAATCGGATTATTTACAAAAGATTGGTTTATGGTCGATGCCTGAAATGCAGGAAAACAGTGTTCGGAGCGTTCGGTATACTCTGCAACTAAATCAGGTTCGTTCAGAATCGAAAACATTATTCAACTTTCCTTGAAAAGTAGTCAAACAAAAAAACTTTATTTTTATAATTATGAACTCGGCAAGCACTAATCTACTAAAAAATTAAATGTTCTCAATTCTGATGATCACGACTTCCAGCTTCGAGGAGCCGATTAAAAAGAAGATAACGGAGTAAGTCGAGATGTAATACAGCCGCTATCAGATATATCGGAACGGCCAAGGTGGTCACAAATATCCGAGCACGCCTCTATTGTCCTAACGTTAGAGTGCGTGTTTAGATGTTATTGCGCACCGGGGCCACTCCTCCATATCCGATGGTGAGTGCGCCTTACCTTCGGACACTTGCCCGAGTACTTCTGTGTTTTCACCGCATATTTGTAAAAAGGTAAGGGTTTTCTCTTGTACGCCAGGATGAACTGGTAGCCAATTATAATCGCGACTGGATTCTTAACGGCGCCTGGCGTCGGTGAGCCGAACTGAAGCCTGCAATATTTATAACAACTTAAATGTCAAGCAGTTTAGGTTAGTATTGTTAGAATTGTTAGTAGCTTTACTTAAATGAATAAATATCTTCGGATATTTTTCCAACAATCGATGTGCCGCGGTAAACTCAATTAAGGCGACGATAATATATACGTAAGAGATCGATACTTATTGATACTTAAATACAAAAACAGCCATGACCAAGGAACAAATATTACTGATAAATAAATACACAAATAATGCCCTCGCCGGGATTAGAACCCGGAGACAGCCAGCTTCGTAGACAGGGTCACTACCAACTAGGGTACCGAGGCCGACATTTGAAGAATAAGAAAATATTAGAATTACAATGCTTAAGTAAAAAACTAGATCCTTAAATAAAATTATTATATTTAAGAAAAATCTACTCTAGACAAATTGATAAAAATACCCGCAGTCAATACCCGCTCCTTACAGCTTCCGGAGCAAAGGTGCCCATAACGCTCGCTGTACAGCCGTGTTGGATAACTATGGCCAACCTCTGCACCAAAAACGCCTCGGAGCGTGGGTCTTCTCCCGCTTGTCTGAGTCGACGCCCTATGTCACGCACCAGCAGTTTCGCATCCTTCCCCCAGCACCCCGCTGTTTCGAATGCGAAAGGCACGAACAAGTACCCTGAACCTAAGGGAGCGTATTTTTGCAGCTTCACCGCAGCTTGAAGTTGAGACTCGGCTGCCGCTCCGGCCGCCCGCGATGTGCGACTGATATGAGACGCTGCGAAAGTGCTAACACACGTAGCGTCCTATATCAGGCACCGACCTCTCTCCCACGACACCAAAGTCAAGCCATCAGGTCGCTTTGCTATCATTGCTATTGAGGCCCGGAGGTTCATGGAAGGGACGCCGGCTGACCTAAGCGCCCTCTGGATGGTCGAGCAAAGTGCCTAATTGACGCGAAGGTATGGCGTGCAGCCATGCCCCTGATTCCGACTGCGATATGGCCAGAAGTCTCGCGCGCTCTACCTCCAAAGTGTTGGCAATAATCCGAGTCTTCAAAAACAAATGAGTACCCATAGATAATACGTATGCATCTGAACCAATCACAAATATGTTTATTACCTGTCGTGTTAATCTGAGCATGTGTCACGTTAATATGTAAGCAACTGAAAAGTCATAAATATCTATCTAATTGTATCTTTAAGTCAAGAAATGGAACCATACATCTTCCCAACAATCTTCTTGCAGTGCTGCAGCACTGCAAGAAGATTGTTCATGGATCAAGGACTGGAACCAGTATTTTAGAAAAACATCAAAATAAGCCAATATTTTGAAATATTTTATACTCTTTATGTCGTACTCAATATTTTATGGTACTTACAGCATCATATCTTTAAATTATTCCATTAACTTGAAATTAATTTACCGAAGAACGAAAAAGAACGAAAAAAATCCTAATCCCGTGACAACCAGAGTTTTACGCAGTTATTTTCTTCTATGGTAAGCACATGTTACGAATAGTAAATGAATACTTGTCTGAAATCATTGAATAGGTTCTGTCCCATTCTGATCGTACACATATTAAAATATCCAATTCCAGTTTTTTGTAGTATGGGCTAAATCAGAATTGGCCATACATCACAATGTAACTATGCAAGGTTTCTTATATAAATAGTGCCATCTTCTCTGTATACCTCGGGCCTCACTGAAAATCAGCGTTGCGTAGTGTGCCCTGCGGTGCACTACGTGACAACAAGCTGAGTGACGAGGATCCTTTGACACACCTTTTCAAACAACAATCTCTGTTTTTATGTAATATAATTCTAAGTTATGTTTTATGCTAATAAATTCATTTCATTTCATTTCATACAAAAAATCCCGGGATTGGGTGCCCTCGTATCACCTGAAAATGTTATTAGTAAATAGTACAGGTACTACCCACTAAAAATAAATAGCAGGAAAGTACCCATCACAAAAAAATAAATATACAAAGTACAAAATATATATTTTGAAATTACGAGATTCGAACCATGGTCCTAATGAATATGGGTCAGACGGTCGCCCAACTGGACTAACGCGTGTTCAAATCGTGTTCAGAAATAAGCAGTCCGTTTTGTAAACAATAAGGGTTTGAATGTGTTTGTGCATACTTCGCAGACGCTGCAGTGCTTAAACTTGTTTTGTAAATCAAACCTCATCCGAAACTTATTGGGCCACATTAGAAACAACAGTATATTTGCGGCAAACTTACTTTTCAAAAATATTTCCATTATGATACATAAAAAAATGAAATATGTAGTATACACGGTCAGATAGGCATACAACGCCATCTATTGGCGTTATAGTGACCGTGACATTCCACCTTAACATATTAAAAAAAGTGTATACTAACCAATACGACCCAGCTCTGTTGCAAACATATGTTTGTATATTCTTTTTTTCACTTTCTATCACATATCTGAAAAATGGAATGTCGCTGGCCCACACAGCCAAGTCGAATACACCGGGTATTGGGTGCGAGGCGTTCACGTTTTCAGGCATTACATACTGAAAAAAAAAAGATTAAATAAATGGTAGTAGAATAAAATATGCCTTATGCGTGACACGCAAATGTAAAGAAATCGGCCAAGAGAATGTCAGGCATGCTCAGTATAGGGTTCCGTAGTTATTCAAAAACGGCTGGGTGGATTGCGTTCGAAATAATTTTCTTTTAAAGTACTTTTCTACTCATTTAAATCTTAATTTTTATATTTTTCGGACCCAGGCATCAAAAGTTAGAGGAGACCGGAGACACATTTTTTTTAAATCCTGGAGCTGTTAACTCCGAAAATAACTTAAAAAAGAGATTTCCTTGTGGACCTTATTCTTTTTAAAAGCCTCTTCAACAAAACCCACACTATACGATTTCCATAAATAAAAAACACATCCTAACTGTATGTGTAGTGGAGGGTGGAGGTAATATAAAAAAATAATTTTCTACTTATATTTGATTCCACCACTTTGTCGGCGTACTTAATAAGTATATCGTATACTACAAATATCTAGTGCAAACGGTCACTGAGCTGTGGTGCGGACAGACATACGGACAGCAAAACTATAAGGGTTCTTAGTTTACTACGGAACTCTAATAACGCAGGTATTGACAAACAAGATGGTCAGGAAATGCCTCATCTCAGCACGATGTTAGTGTAACACCAAAGCTGGCACGAATGGATCGAGTAAGTGACAAAAAGTATCCATGTGTGGATGTCAAAATGACAGTACATACAGGTTGATAAAGCAGGGCCGCATACACACAATGATAGATGTCATTCATGTCATTTATTCCTTTTGTGCCAGTTTTGGTGACCTTCCGGTGACACCAAACCTATATAATATATAAAATAGGTGACAGACGGGCGAGTGATTGACATTATTACAACTCAACGGCGACTCTATGCCAAATATTGAAATGGCTTTTTTTTTATATTTATTCCTTAATACCGCGAGTCGCGATCCGCCATTTTGTTTGTCTATTGGTGAGGATCGCTTGCAGCCTTCTTGCAGCGTTACTAGTACGTACCCTTTGGTTCGAATTCGACCGTTTCGTAAGCAGCGGTTTGATTACAACTCATAGAAACTTACATTAGGATGATAATGAATCCGCACAGGCGTCATGTACACACTGTTGTTGGAAGAGTAATTTGTAATGTCGTACCACGCACCAAGAATATTATACAAATTTTTGCTTTTCTGTAAATACGAAAAAGTTTAGATTTATTTTATCTATCTTTAAACATTTTATTTCACCATATTATATGTTGGAGAGTAACCATTTTTTTATTGATTTACGTAATGCGAAATCATTATACTTTCTCGGTTAAATAATATGGGTTGGGTATAACATTTCATAGAAAATACTGTGAACACGATCATTTCAAATGATGTGGAATCCAATTTAATATGCTATTATTGTAGTGTAGGTATTGGTTTTCCTCTGTTTTTTATAGAGTCCATAAAATATGTAATTTGATCGTCAGATATCCCCAATGGATATTAAAATAGCAAGTCATGATTAAAAAGCTCATTTTTCCATAAATTTTTGGGTGTTTTTTTAAACACCATATAATTTTGCCTGCACAAATCAGCCAATCAACCATATTTTCTTTTGATTGTCCATGATTAGACAATAGATTTATGGAAAAAAGCTCAGGAGCTATTCAGGAAAATTAATTTATTTAATGTTAGTTAAATAGATTCTATCTATCCTGCACATACATATTTGAAAATTATATTTGAAATCAACCCGCTTGCAGTATTTTCTAATATGAAAGATGACACGGTACGGATCCAATTCCGGGTACTCATGGGGTACTCGTATGTAACGAAACGCATGCGAATAAATATCATATTATTCAAGATGTATAAATTCGTAATGTATAAAGTTATATAAGACTTATTAAAAGTATAATTATTAGGTATCAGTCCTGGAACCACCATACCGTAATTTATCAAAGAGGTTACCTATTGGAATTGGAGTAGTAGTAATAGATCGTTCCCCATCAAGCATCTCTTTACCTCGTCGCAGAGGTAAAAGTAATATGCATGATGTGATGTCTGTCAAGTCAAATCAACATATTTTTTGGATTGTCAAATCGATCGCCAATATCGAATGGGATTCGAACGTCCTGTTGATACAACATTTTACAAGTCAATCTAGGGCAAATTCATAGATATATTAGTCACAGTTTAAGTGCAGAGACTAACAGATAATAGATTAATTAATCATTCATTACGTTATTTATTCATTACTTTTTAGAGACTTTACATCTCTTGTTATTATTATTCTATTTCAATTTATTTAAAATCAATTTTATGTTTTTTTTTTAATGCATGTTAGTTGTAAGACATATTATTTATTTCCAAAAACAAGAATAAAGTATGAACACAGTAAAAATAAATTAATTATAAATAAAAAATTTGCCCCAGGTCCTGCTGGGGAGGTAGAGTGCCCAGAAGGCAGGCCGCATTGCCGCGCTGGACTGCTATGCTAAGTCTTTGCGCGAAATACTGGCCAGCCCTCTGGTCACCCGACGCCTCTATAAGGCGCTTGGAGATGTCCTTATATAGGCGCCGCGCACTTGGCCCCCACGGCCCTAGTGTTTCAACCCCAAACGCCGCAAATATGTAGCTGCTACCGAGGGCAGCATATTTGCGACGCTTGAGGTCTTCTGCTAAGGATGCCGCCGCACCAGCATTAACACTGGTGCTTGGAATATGGGACGGTGCCAGGGTATCTACACATGTAGCATCCCAGACAAGGGGCCGACCCATACTCCAAGGCAACAACGTCATCCCATCGGGCCTTTTGCCGTCGTCCCTAACCAGTCCGTTGGGCTCAAGGACTGCTGGTACCTTGGCAGTGACAAGGGCCCTTCGGATGACGTCGTTAATGCTGGCATGGCGTGGGATTCTCCCAGCGCTCCGACTGCATGAGAGGCCGTGGTGGCCCAGACTATCTGCCATAGCCCCACATTGACATCTGTGGGGCATATTTGTTGATGCTCCTATTCTAAGGCACGCGGACAACCGGAAGGTATTATTGTCCAGCAATGTGCCTATTGTGGAGGATGGGAGGGCCTGCAGCCACAAACCCGACTCCCATTCCGCGGTTGCAATGAGACGAGCTCGATGTAAGATGTACCATGATTGTTTGAAAAAATAATTCCCGCCAAGTTTCTTACCGGTTCTTCTTGGGTCAGTGGTGTAGGGTTCGAACCGGAAGTAGTTTCAATACCTAGACGATTCAAAAGAGTTTGTTGCTATTCCAATTTGAATAAAGAATTATTTGACTTTGACTTTGACTTGACTTTTATAAACTCTTGGTTGGTTCTCCCGAGGGCTCTGGACATTGAGTTAAACTGCACAACGCTTCTGTAACACCACTATTTATTTATTTAAATGCACTGACAAAAAAATACATATTGAAGATCTGTCAGTAGAGTGAAGTTTGATGGCACATCATACATAGACAATATGTATGATGAGCTTCCAAATTCAAATAGTCAAGCACGATTCGATTGCTTCATAATAACATAAACAACTCTTTTTCTTGGTAAGTGGTGTGTTATTTGTTTTGTCAACAGTACCTACTCTCGATTTCCTTTCTGATTCCGGTTTGAAAAAATAATGTATTTTTTGATGAAATACACGAAAGTGAAGTCTCGTTTGCCAAATGACCTACTCTTTTCTTTTAAATTTATTAAATAGAAGTTCTTTAATATAGTCAAATATAATAATACTAATGTGGTGTGTGAGGTGCTTGAGTTCATACAAAACAAACTGGATGTCATGGGAAGAGACAGCTCGGTGCGTCTCTGCAACTCTTCATGAAAATAAATAATACCACAAAGAAGAGATCCGATATTTGTTGCCAAGGATCTGCACAGGCTGCCTCCGATTTGTCTCGACCATGTAGATGTTACTCGACTGATCAGCGACATCCTCAAGTCGGTAACTGGCAAGAAGTTGCGCAGCATCGAGACAGATGGCGTGCTCTCATTCCGGAGGCCAAGACCCTCTTTGGGTCCCTGAGACGTTATTTAGTTAGTTAAGTATCAAACAGAAAATTTTTTGAATGGCTCGAAAAGTTTACCTGTTCATACATAACAATGTGCCCTGTATTTAGCTTAGGCTGAGACCACATGCCAATGAGACCACTATATTGTTTTTTTGAATTATGCTAAAATTATGAAATGCCATTTTTTATGATCAAAGTAGATACTAACACCGTAGTCTTTAAGGACGAGTTCCGTGGACGTGGCCGTCGTCAGGATGTGCCGGGTGGTCAGCACCGCGCAGCCGGCGAGAGGGTGAAGCATTTTGTAAACTGTACAGCAATAGCAACCCAGAAGTTGCGGGTGGTCCTGCAAAGGAGCGAAATTAATATAGCCACCATCACTCCGAAAACCTGATTGTTCTAGATCTGGATCTGGACATGGTTGAGCATATTCGAATCAGAATATTGAAGACTTTATTTTTTATTATCTGGATTGAATCAGCTCGTGATTGTAAATGAGCTCCGGCTTTTTTTGGAAAACGCTCAGTTGGGTACACACTACGCTTCTTCATTGGGATTTATTGTGTAAATTATAACTGTCCTAAAGGATAGTTTCGAAATGGCAGAATAAAGAATTAATAGTTATTTCTTTTAGGTTTAAATATTTGGTAAACAAAGAAGCAGTTGTCGACAACCTTTATTGTTAGGACAAATATAATATGTAGTGGCAAATTTCACACAAAAAGTATGGAGTCGTTTTTATAATTATTATTTTAGTCTTGAATAATAAAATTATTCATTTAGGTACCTAATGTATTTAGTATGGCACCTACTCATAAATTGGAAGTAAGTATTTAACATTTATTTTCATAAAACGATTTCAGGAACACCTGAATGTTATGTCGTATGTTTTGGTTTATTTTTCAATTTCTTTTTACAAAGTTAGTTGTGATGCAATTGAACAGTAAAGAAGCCATTAGAAGAGCCCAGAAGTTGTTCACAAGGTAAGCTTTATAAGAAAATGTTACGAAATTATACTGAATCGATAGAAAGATTTGAATGCACTAAAATTCCGAAAGAAGAAAGTTTTCTGGTAATATATATAGTTAGGAGTATTTTAAGCCTCCAAGGAAGTGAAACTGTGCGAAGTAGACTTGAATCGGTTCTAGATAGAAACCCAGATGCTGACAAATTAAGGAATATGATTACAATGCAAAATAATAAACAAGTCCTTATACATACAGCCATGACATCGGTAAATGTAGAGCGATCGTTGTCCACTCATAAATGGAGCTTCAATAAATTAAGAAACAGATTCACTCCGAAAACCAGGAACATGTGGCCCTAATCCAATCATTTTATAACATGGATTTGGATACGTAATTAAGTGCAGACTGTGTGGAGGACCTCAAACACATAATTCCAGTCCTCAATTGTAATTGAATGGTCTTGAAAATAATATATCGTGTGACAAGTATAGGGGAAAGTCGCTATCATTGGACCGGCGCTTTGTTTGGACCGTTTAAATATTTTAAAATTTACTCGAGCTAGGCACAGCCAAACAAGGTACGAAGTGTCCTTGGGCCTCTCGGTCGCCCCCCTCGCAACCTCAGTCGCGCCGCGCTTCCCGGCGACGAGTGACGTGAGCAAATGTGTTTCTACCGATTTCAATGTAATATTACGCTAAGGAAAAAAATCACGTAAGTATTATTACATTTGCATTTTGTTGAGTGTGCTGACGTATAATGATAACACATTTATTAATTATCAAATTTATAATAATAGTTTTGAGCCATTTATTTTCTTTATTTAAAAAAATACATATTTGTGATCTGATACCTAGTTGCTATCAATGGACCACATGTGTATTCCATCATTGGACCGGTCCAATCATGGCAACTTTTTTTAGATATTAAGTGCTTCACTTATACAAAATCTAACAAAATTATTGAGTATGCGGTTAAGGGCATATTTCTAATTTAGTTCTAATAAAAAAAAAATAAAAAAATGCCCTCTGTGTGTAAGTATGGAGGGCTTGCTGAATTGGACGACCTACCCTATATTATTATTATTAAGAAGCCATTAGAGTGTCCCACTGCTGGGCAAATGCCTCCCCCTTTGTCTTCCAACTCTCCCGGTTTAGCGAGATCTCTTGCCTACCCTATATACATATAAAAAAATCTACTTTTACCTGATCGGAACTCGAAACCGAATATGCCCTAAAGCAGATCCCCACCACTCGTATAAAGAAATAAATTACATTTATATATTACTTATATTACAGAATGTCTGAAAAGAAAAGAAAATATTACACATGGAATGAGACTAGCATGAAAATGGCTATTGAGGCAATGAGAAAAAAAATTGTCGGTTTGAATGATGCTGCCAGAATGTACGGAGTCCCCAAAGCGACACTTAAGCGAAGATTAGACGGAAGCAACAAAAAAGCCAAAGAAGCAGTTCAAATTGTGGGATCTGAAGGTGATATTCCTGCAGAATTGGAAAAAGAGCTGTTTGAATATATTATAGATATGGAAAAAAGTTTGTACGGTGTTACACCTATGGATATCAGACGGCTAGCTTTTGACTTGGTAGAAAAAAATAATATCAAACATCGGTTTAATAAAGAAAAAAAAATGGCAGGGAAGAAGTGGTATTACTCATTTATGAAACGTCATCCTCAGTTGAGTTTGAGACAGCCAAGAGCTACTTCCATGAGCAGGGCTACCGGCTTTAATAAAGCTGTTGTAAAAGATTTTTATGAGAAATTGGAGACAGTGTTGGACACGAATGATATAAATGATGCTCAGCGAATATTTAATATGGACGAGACGGGCTTGTCAACTGTACAGAGGAAACCAAGAAAAGTTCTAGCTCAGAAAGGCAAACGACAAGTTGGTGCTATTACTAGCGGAGAGCGTGGTACTACAACTACAGCCGTATGCTGTGCTAATGCCGCTGGTTTTTTTGTGCCACCACTTGTCATCTTTAAGCGCAAGAGGGCAAAAGATGAACTAAGAGATGGAGCGCCGCCTGGCACCATTTTTGCGTTCAATCCCGATAGTGGTTATATAAACAAAGATATTTTTTATGTATGGCTGCAACATTTTATTGAGACTGTAAAACCGAATCCAGAAAAGAAGGTGTTGCTCTTGCTAGACGGTCACGCAAGTCATACAAAAAATCTGGCTGCTATTACATTGGCAAAACGACACGGAGTGGTCATTCTTTCATTTCCGGCTCACACAACTCATAAGTTGCAGCCGCTTGACGTGTCATTCTTCAAGCCATTAAGCCTGTACTACATAGACGAGACCGAAAAATGGCTCCGTCAACATCCTGGAAGAGTTGTAACCACTTTTCAAGTGTCTATGCTATTTGGGAAAGCGTATGCTCGAGCTGCTTCTGTGGGCACCGCTGCAAATGGCTTTTGTAAGACCGGAATCTATCCCTTAAATAAAGATGTGTTTCAGGACTACGAATTTATTGTCCCGGAAGAGGAGAACATACCGAATCCATCTAACTCATCAAATCAAAATGACAGAGATCCATTGGCCGTAAATTCAACACATCTGCCCTCTCTAGAGGAATGCTTAGAATCAAGGCTGGAAGATCCAGCAGTTGAGGTGCAAACTCAAAGATCAACTGCAATAGAACTTGAAATTGCTGAAGGTCTTCCAAAACAATATGATAAAACTGCAACGGATCAGATAGAAATAGCCACAACGGACAATAACTCCGACCATAGTGCAGATATAGCAGCCACAAGCATAAATGTTGCACCTGAAGTCTTTTCAAAACAACCTAATGAGACTCCACAACAGGTCAAGAAAGGTCCAGCTACACTCGAAGTATATCCAAATAAATCAAAAAGGACTTACGAATTTAGCATACAGCAATTATCGCCAGGGGCTAAAATTGCCAGAGAATTGCGACAGAGAAGCAGAAAAGCCCAAAGTAGTACCGAAATCACGTCATCCCCATACAAAGAAGCTTTAGAGCTGGCTATTGATAAAGCAAAAAAACCGAAAAACCCTACAAAAAGGAAAATATTTACGAAGGAGCCAAAACCTTCAACCTCTAAAAAAACTAAACAGGTAAAGAATGAGAACATTGAAAAATGGTTCTGTAAAATTTGCCTTCACTGTGCAATAGAGGACATGATTCAATGTCTTATGTGTAAGGCTTGGGTACACACTGAATGTGCCTGTGTAAGTAAAAATGTAAAAAAATATGTATGTCCACTGTGTAAAACCTAATTATACATACGAAATATAAATAATAAAAATAAGCACTGATTGCTGATAAATAAAAACTAAAAAATAACGATAATAATATATTCTGATTTCATACATGTTTAATTTAAAATAAGAGTTCTAATTTTGTTTCATTTGTAGATATTTTTAATTTTAATTGTGACTATGATAAGTCCATGTTTAATTTTGTATAAGACTGAAAATAGTCCTAAATGAATGAAAGGTAAAAGTTATTGACTTCTTACAGTCATGTTTAATTTAAAAGAAGGGTTGTGATTTTGTTTTAATTGTGCATATTGTTTATGTTCATTGTGAGTATTATAAGTGCATACTTGATTCTGTATAAGACTGAAGATAGTTCCAATTTTTTTATTTTAGTGCATAGAAAAAAATAGGTATATTACATATTTTTATAAAAATATAAAAAAGATATTAAAAAAAATATATGAATAAAAAATATATTTTGGCGAACACGTGAATTATATATAATATAAACACAATTATACATACAAAATATAAATTATAAAAATACATAAACACAGATTACCGATAAACAAAACTAAATATATAGATAATAATATACTCTGATTTCACACATGTTTAATTTAAAAGTAGAGTTCTAATTTTGTTTCATTTGTTTTTATTTTATTTTTTTACTATGAGAAGTCAATGTTTAATTTTGTATCAGACTGAAAGTAGTCCTTAATGAATGAAAGATAAAAATTATTGACTTCATACAGTCATGTTTAACTAAATAGAAGAGTTGTGATTTTGTTTTATTTGTGGATATTGTTTATTTTAATTGTTACTATTATAAGTACATTTTGGATTATGTATAAGACTAAAAAAAGTCCATTTTTTTATTTTAGTGCATAGAAAAGAATAAATTTAGTACACTTTAATAAAAATATTAATAGTATAATTTCAAAATTATATTAATAAAAATGTATATTTTGGCAATTTCCGTTAGTTTCCTTGATTGGACCGTAAGTCTAAATTTGCTAAGTCCATTCATGGCGACTCAGTGGTTCAATCAAGGTAACTCTGGTCCAAAGAAAGCAACAGCCCGAAAAACCATTTTCCCGATTTTTCTCTGAAATGACCATACTTTATCTATTGTGTATAAGGTAATTAATAAATATATGTGAAGAGTTAAAACTTATCAACCTTGTTTTTTATTCTGAGATAAAATGTGCAGATTATAGGGCTGCAAAATTAAGTGGTCCAATGATAGCAACCTTCCCCTAACTTTTTAGCTTAGTATTTAGCACCTACTCCATTAGAAACTGTAAAATCTTTCAAATATCTAGGTAATTAAAAAATACTTTCGCTTCATGTCCCATAGTTTTGGACGCCCTGTATATGGGTTTAATTACGAAAACGGGAAATCACAAAAGACGTAAAAATAGCGTAATACGATTAACAATATTGACAACAAACCTCGTACATTCGGCTTTTATGTTCTTTCCATGGACCTATACCTAAACTGGAGTGCGTACTGCGACAAAAAAGTGTAACCGACAGAGGAGCATACTAGAGGTTTGCAACTCGTTTTAATTACGGTGACCATGCTAACATTAGGATTTTTGAGAGTTAAGTATTGAGTATTTGCAAATTATTCGATAATGTATCATATATTGTTAAACAATTTTGTCTTGTGTAATTTTTGTCTTAACCTTACTTTATTTAAAGTTATTGAAAATCTTAAATCAAATTATTTGTTGTATAACTATAGTTATTTATTATACAAGGGGGCGAAGTTGTTGTTTAACTGTCGTGCCAATATTGAGGCCTGAATTAGCGAAAGATTCCAAAATTGATCCACGAATGCCACGACCGTAGCGAGTGCTTCAAAAACTGGAATCTTGAGCATTGCGAAGGTCTCAAATAGTCTCAATGCACAAGTGTAATACAATTTTTTCCCCTCACTATCGCGAGGAAATATGATTACAAATCTCATCCAAATGTAAATTAACTTAAAAAAAAACATTTAAAACTTAATGTTGAAACGTATCGTAGAGTTACTCCTTAAATATAGCCAATGGCTTACAAAGTCACCAATGAGAATTGACCAATTTAACACGTGAGCTCCAATTGCGCATGTTTACTACAGACATACAGATCCACTTATACTAGGCAGTGCTATAGGAATGAGAGATTACTTTGCCTCACAAGTGAATAATATGCGTTTTAACCCGCTCGTATTAAAGGATAAAAGAGCGCTTTACGGGCTAGTGAGGGGAAAAATATTTTAATGTATGTTTTTTTTTCCAAGAAGTCACACTACTTAATACTATATAACGTCGCTGTACCTACAAAAGCCGCTATGTGTTTTTTTTTAGATTTTAGAATTTTAACGCCATTTTGAACCTAATGTCAATATACGCTCCAAAAACAGCGGTGAGGCTATCTATCTTTAACAGTTCAGGATTTATGAATTTTAGCTATGTGATATCCATATTATTATATTGAATTCTCTTACTAAAAACAGTAAGTGCAAAAAACACATGATTGTTTTATATAACCATGAGTGACTTATAATGGGGCCCGTTATGTGGTTTTAGGCACATAGCGGGGTTTTTTTATAAATTATATAAAAACAAATATGGCCCGATATGTACTTTTCCGCACATAGCGATACATCGCGTTCGTAGACTATGCTTAAGACAACGTCTTACGACACTTAGCGAAATTTTCCCGTGACTATTATTACTGAAAAAAGTTTTTTTTGTATTATTAAAGAACCACATCTTTCATAAAAATAACTATGTGACAAATATTATCAAGATGTGTCAAATTTTGTAACTAGTTATTTTAACCAAGTTAAAATAAGACACATAGAGCCTTTGGACGACTGAAACAAAAACGGCTTTGTGACATATTATTGGTAATATTAATTATTCTCGTTAAAAAACTGAGATTTATATTTAGAAAAGACATTATAATACGTTAAACTGAACATATTTATCAATATAAAATATTGGCCAACTTTGAGTGAACAAGATTCAAAATAAACAGTTTTTTTTTGTCTCCTGTAAAGTAGCAATAAAACACATAGCGACTTTTGTAGGAACAGCGACAATAAATTATAAATATTGGATGTCATATACCAAAGACAAGATCACCAACGTCCGAGGTGGAAATCGAACCCACGTACTCAGTCCATTTTAGGCCCAGGTCCCTGGCCACCCTAATGTGTTTTCTATACAGGTAACTTGTGCAAGTGAAACACCATCCTCTAGTTAATTGCTCTCACAACTCTAACAAAAATGAGTTCTCACTCCAGTTTAGGTACAGCTCCGTGGTTCTCTCTAATGCTAACAAAACGAGCTAAGTACAGTAGAAGCGGCATATTGTTATAATTATTTCCAAAGAGAAAATAGGAGGAAACTAAAATTTTGTTTAACAAAAAGTTTAAAGAATTAGGAAACCACAAACAAGCGGAAATAGGATAGACATAGCGAAAGAAAAGGAATAAGAGGGTGAAAGAAAGCAACAGAGAGACAAAGGGTTAGACTGGTATAAACAGGTATTACAGAGAATGCACAGAAGCCACAAAACAATATGTATATACATACAAAATTGTGGTATGATGCGTCCCAGTATGCTGCGCTCACGGTAAATGGATTTAATTTGTAGGGTCTCTCAAATTCTTCATAGTAACTTTGCGAGTATGGCGTCGGCGGTATCTCCTCGACGTTCCAATCCGGCGTGAGGTCTGGAGGTCGTAATGGATCTAATGGAACGGGCCTACTGAACTGCAAAAATCAAAATGTTTCAATGCGATATGTATTGAATTAACTCTACATATATCTGCGAAGCAGGAAATAGGGATAGAATAAGCGGCGCGAAAATGTGAACTTAACTATTTCGATTTCTCTAAATTTATATACAGAATGTTTGGTCAGCGGTGTCGGAGCTTGTATTACAACATGGTAATTTATCGATGAAATTGATTGTAGTTTCAGCCCTTAAAAGCTCTGACACCGCTGACCAAACACCCTGTATAACTGTTTGTCGGTTGATCGGTTTTTTTTCATCATATATTTATTTTCAAAACTTCAATTTATGTACAGAGATAAAATCTAACTAATCTTCTTAACCTATATCTAAGATTGACCCTTGTGAGATTGTACCGAGGATGCTGGCGGCATTTCCTCGCTGTATCGCAATACTTATGCGTTGTGCGAGGAAGTCGCCAGCGGTTGATATTTATATTAAAGTAATACCTATTTTTTTTCTTTGTAACGTTCAAATTGGGTTGAAACGAATAAACAATACAATCAATCATACCTTTTAACATTATAAACAATATGGTTCTATTTTTTAGAGTTTAAAGATTTTTAGAGACGAGCCACATTAACACTTCCATGTAAATGATCAGTCGATCACAAAAAATTGCATTTTTATTTTGTATTAACATAAATAAAAGACTAAAAAAGAATATACTCTCGGTGATATAATATAAAAATTTATAATTTTTCATAAAAAATACTGTACTAAACTTGGTGATTTCAAATATGTTTATATATTCGTTAGTGGTTCTTCAAGTGTTTCGAGGCTTCATGGAACTGGGATCTGGGTACGCCTTTGTGGCAGTGGCTATTTTGGTGCTATTCTTGGTTGTAGTGCCTTCGTGTCTCTACCATAGCAGCCAAAAATAATATATGTCGAGCTTTCTAGCTACTTCCACAGAGGTGTGGCCGGATTGGTGGGGCGTCTGGGGCGCTCGAAAATAATTATGCCCGTTAGTTGTTCTCTTTTTCTATATTAGTTTTTATATTAGCTATTGTAATCTCATATTTATTGTTTAAATGAAGAGGCCTAACGGAGCCGACATGTTTTTTCAGACAAAGGTTCCTTAAAAAACTAGATAAAAAAAATATATATATATATGTTTTTTAAATGTTTTTAGGATAAGTGGACCATTTTAATAATTAAGTACCTAATTGGAGTTTCCATGATTTTTTCATCGGATCTAAAAGAAGAAGCTCTAAGTATCTACAGAATTAGTAAAAATGCAGGGACTTTGGTATGGCTTATCATTATGTGTTTAGACGTGTATGCAACTATTCGTAATTAAGCCATAATACACTCGTGTGAACCTTTTATGAAAATAACACACTTGTTTTAATTAATGCGTCTCATTACGTACCGTTGCATAAACGAATATATTTCCAAGATTTGCCAAAATTAGGAGACGGGGACAATATTTCCATAACCTCCATCAGTCATGTTGTAAATGTAAACGTTTCATTAGGCATAATCAAGTTTGCAGCTGGTTACGTTCGGAAATGTCCACTTTGAGGCTAGAAAATAGTAGTAAAACTAGATAAGTAGGGATGAACAGACAAATATCAAAAAGAAAGAACAATCTTTCGTTTTTTTGTCACTTATTTATTTTACTTTTAAAGTTATCAGCATTCTTCATAATGTGACATGTTAAACTAAGTATATTTATTTTTTAAGTACGATAAATGATTTAATTTAAAAAAAGAGGGCGCTACTGTGCCACGGTTAACATCGCCTGCGTATATTTTACGGCTTAATAAATATAAACGGCAAGAAAAAGTGTATACAAATAACGTGAACAAGCAGTCATCGTGTCAAATCACCATGTGAAATAAAAAGGAACTGTGAAAAACCATCTACAAAGTGAAAAACAAACAATGAACATAATTGAACTTCAGTGCCAATCTTATAAGAAAAAGTGATTTCAAAATAGTGAAAACGTACAATAAATGCATAAGTGTATCTCCGGTAACAAAAGCAGTTGAAAATTAGTGGAAAGTGTGTGAAAAATTTCCAAAAACCTAAAAGAAATAAATGCAAATCAGCACAGTCATCTAACCACCGAAAAATTAATAAAAGCGCCATCTAGGCATCACAGCAAGAAAGAACAAGGATTTCACACTACTACTACACAGCTCTGCCGTGCAATTCCTAAACCACAGTAACTGACAAAAGTCGATTTTGAGATAATAGCAAAAAACAGTTTTAAAATAATATATTTTCCAAGATTTGATAGTTATTGAGATATTATTTTGACCAAAATGAAGCATTTAAATCATACAATATGATAAATTAAAAAACACGTGCTTCTGCATTTTCTAAAATTAAATATGTGGTTTTTTCGAAATTCTGTGTTTGTACTGCGCTTTTAAAAACAGGGAAAAATATAAGAATTACTAATTAAGACACAGTAAAATGACCACTTACTGCACAAATTTTGCGTGCTTTTTAGAGATAGGCGGCACTTTACAGATTAAACTGCAGTAAAAGGGACTAGTGTACTGTAATTTAACTAGTATTTTGATTGAATTTTCGTGCTACGAACTTCATTCACAGCAGTAAAATATAGTTTTTTTTAATAAAGTAATTAAAATACAACAAAAATTTGTAACAGCATTACATGATTTTATTATTAAGAAATTCAAACACGCTTATCAAGTTTCATGCCAATGTGAGACACAGAAGGATGTAAAAAACGATTTAAAAGTTACTTGGAAAACGCAGTTTATTTAGGGATTTGTCGTCAATAATACAAAAATTAGACAAAAATTAAGGTTTATTACCACATTTTCTTAAGAAATGAAATAACAATCAACTTAAGGTACCAGTATCGGTTGTAATCATAGTAAATGGCACATTATATTTAGCCTTACATTGATTATAATGAGTAAGCTCACGACTGATTATGGCGTAGCACTTCTACGATTAATTTTAATAAATATAATTTCTTACGTATTTGTGTCAGTTATAAATCAAAAAGTCCTTAGAATACTAAATATAAATAAATAAATAAATATCTTGGGACATCTTACACAAATCGAACTAGTCCCACGGTAAGCTCAATTAAGGCTTGTGATGTGGGTACTAGGCGACGATATATATAATAGATATATACATATAGATACTTAAATACATAGACAACCATAACCAAGGAACAAATATCTGTGATAAATAAATACACAAATAATGCCCTCGCCGGGATTCGAACCCGGAACCTCCAGCTTCGTAGGCAGGGTCACTACCAACTAGGCTACGGAGGCTGACAAATACTGTATATTATAATACAAAACCGTATACAATAATAAATTGTCATCAATTATGATCTGTTACTACAATAGTACTCCGCTCCTGTAGTATATTTATGTATGACACGTTATAGGTTTTGTTATGTTTTTTTGGAGAAAACTAGGAAACAAATTTGGTTCGTTAAAGCACCCTGTTAATAAGATAAATAAATGAAACCTCTTTAGTCATAATTCTAGAACCGCCGGCCGGTTTGTGGAGGCCTAAGTATAATAAGGCCATGACGGACAGTGTTAAACAAACATCTTGACAGGATATTACTGATGGGATGATTATTTAGAAAATAAATTATAATGTTCTTTTTTGTTCGGTAAATGTTTTTTTTTATTTCTAGTGAAAGTTAATTGTTTTGATGTTAAATTAAAGTCCCTTAAATATTCGTGACTAATTTAATAACACCATATATATATTATGTAGCAATTCATTAAAGAAATGATTAAGAATTTACTTTCATATTTTATGTTTAGCTTTGAATTTAAACTAACATAAAGAAATTTGTTAAATGCATCTGGAATTACCGTATAAGAAACTTAAACCAAAAAGTACGTAGCAATCTTATCGAATCCCAAAACAGGTAAATACAAATTTCTAAATACTCGATTATTGACCGGTATTGGCGGTATTCGTATAATTCATATGTATAATCTACTTCAAACGTTACGGCGAGGTACCGCAATAAAGAACAAATGTAACAATATTATGACATAACGATGATATTTGTTGGCAAGGCATTGCTTAATAAGATGATACCGCCGCCTATGAACCATAACTCGCATAGCAAAATTAAATGTGTACAAACTAAAGAGAAGGTTATTTTTTTTGTATTTTAAGAACCTAATAATTAGGTAATAATCAGTGATCGGTTTTTTGGATTCCCCCGGCGGGTCTCTATAGTAATTTGAAAAATAAACTTTAATTATATTGCCATATTTCTGTTTCATAAAATATGCTCTGGTGTGTATAATACAATAGTGTTAAATATTTTTTTATTGTCACACCCATATTTCTTTATACGCGAAATCCCGCTAGGGGGAATCCAAAAAACCGATCACTGGTAATAATACCTTTATGTGTTTAACTATATAAGTTTTTACTCGTTTATCAACAGACGACACCTTGGTTGTTTTAAATTGTAAATAGGTCAAGAATTATTTTACTACCTTAAACAGGATGTTCTAACGATATCACTATAAGCTATCTTCAAGGAAGCTCCGAGATGGAACTACTCGTAACTCGAATTTGCCACTTAAAATAAACGTCTAAATGCAGTTAAAATAGTCAAATAATATAAAAATACTGTCTAAACTGCAGCCCCTTGGGGTGCTACTGTCCTTTAGCTAGTATTATTGCTATTGAAAGTAATACAACATACAGCATAATGTGTACATTAATGAACTTGTTGCTGCAGTTTAGATGGCAATACGATACTTATTTGAACAGTAGTGTACCACTTTAAATATCGTTATTTTATTCCTACTGCGTCTTAACTAGTAATTATGCTTATTAATCTATGAAACTGGAAACGCAGTACAACACTTTTAGCATAAAAATTGTATACTGTGTTTAAATTAGTTTCTTTATAAACGAGATACTATGAGTTTACAGGCTAAAAATCATGAAAATCTACACCTGTACTGCGTTTTAGTCAGTATCAGCCCAAAAACCGTAGCCGTAGACCATTTTACTGCGCTTTATATTGCATTGTGCAGGAAAAACTAGTCACTTACTGCTTTTGGGGATTCGAGTTTCCATGTTCCAGTTTTCCAAATTAAAAACCGATCGATTGGGATTATGCGTTTTGATTTGCTGATTATAGATCACCAATAAACCAAAAATCGGAAAATTGGCAGTTACTGTGGTTTAGGAATTGCACGGCAGAGCTGCTTAAACAGGAACTCAAATAGCGCCATCAGTCTGTCTGACAGTGACAGTGACAACTGACAGCGACTAACAAAAATATACATTCGCAAATCCACGTCTCGTCTCCGCTCTCTATATTTACTTACAAAAACTACGAAAATGGACGAAATTTTGGCATCTTTACGTAAAATTGAAAAGGATCTAAACGAACAAAAACTCGCAATCAAGGAAAACGGCACGGAAGTTACAAAAACAGTGACAGAAAACATACAAAATATCTTCGACAAGAAGTTTGCCCGATTGGAAGAAAAGTACGAAAACTTAACATCACATTGTGAAAAACTAGAAGAAAGACTACACATTTTAGAAAAACAGGCAAGAAATCGAAATATAGTGATTTTTGGCATCGAAGAACACAAGGACCGGCACTCATACTCAAATCTAGAATCGGATACTATTGCATTCATAACAAATCATTTTAAAATAAATTTATGTCCCAGCGACATCCAAGAAGTCAGAAAAATTGGAAGATTATCTGATAAACCACGACCTATAGTTGTAACTTTTGCCACAGTGGGAAAGAAAGTAGAAGTTCTCAAGAAAAAAAGTGTGCTGAATGATACCAAGTATTACATAAAAGAAGACTTTCCTCAGCATGTGCTAGAAATAAGAAAGGAACTGAAAAAACAAGTAATCATAGAAAAGGATAAAGGAAACAAAGCTATAATTAAATATGACAGATTAGTTATACTCAGAAAATCACCAAATAACACACCAACCAAAACATCTCACAAAAAAAGACCTCTACCAGACTCGCCCCAGGGAAATAACAGCATCCAGGCCAACTCCCAAGGCCGAACCAATAAGAAAAATAAACATGCCTCGCCTACTACAAGCATTTCACACACAAATCACTCCAGAGCAGCAAATCCTTCCGAAAGTGTAGTCAAGCCAGGGATACTAAACTTTCTTGTCAAGCAACCACAATCAAATGACTCTAGTGATAAATAGCAACTAGCAACCCCTCTCAGCAACAAACTTAATGATACAAACAGCTATATAGAACATCTTCCAAGCCGGCTGGTCTCCGTGGAAGATTATGACCACAACCCTCCAACGGAAAGAAACAAAAACAAAAGTTTATTTTACATCGGAACATATAATGTTAGAACACTGTCATCCCATGCACGCTTTATAGAATTACTAGACGCCCTAGACAACACAAAATACGACATAATAGGCCTGTCTGAGACAAGACGCCTCGGAACAGCTATAGAAGAGCATGAAAGTGTGATATTTCACTACATTGGTGAAACAGCTGGACTTTATGGAGTTGGATTTTTAGTAAAAAAACATCTCAAATCAAACATCGAAAGCTTTACTAGTCTTTCAGAACGGGTAGTACTACTGAAAATAAAAATCGAAAATGTCCAACTAAGCTGTATACAAATCTATGCACCGACAGAGGCAGCCGATGAAGACGCATTAGAGTCCTTTTATAGCACTATAGATAAAGCTTTAACATTGTCTGGAAAAAACATTATAGTCATGGGCGACTTTAACGCGAAAATCGGCCAAACAACTCCTGAAGACATCTCGGTCATGAAGAATTTCTGCTATGGAGAACGAAACAGCAGAGGCGAGAGATTGCTACAGTTCGCGCACGAAAACAATCTTAAAATCATGAATACATACTTCAAAAAGAAAAACAAACAGAAATGGACATGGAGATCTCCAGATGGTGTCACAAAAAATGAAATTGACTATATTCTGACAAACCTACAAAAGAATGTTCAAGATGTGCAAATTATCAATCTATCATTTCCATCTGACCACAGATTTGTAAGAGCCACGTTTAATTTAGAGAAAATCAAGAAAAATAGATCGAACTATGCCAAACACTCAAGAATGATATTAAAAAGCGAGGAAGAAATTTCTAACTATCTAGAAGCACTAAATAGCTATCAAGATGATCTATGTCTACGGCACGAGGATGATACTGTACAGGTATATTATAATAGAATACTAAATGCTATAGAAAATAGCCTGGAAACCACTCTCACCACAAATGCAAAGAAATCTGGCAGTATTATATCAGAACACACGAAAAAGCTAATACACAGAAAAATGGTATTACAAAAGCATAAACCAAAATCAAGAGAGATGAAAAATGAACTAAGAGCTCTTTATAAACTGACAAGCAAATATATCCATCAGGACTACAAAAAACATAGACAAAATACCATAATAAAATACCTAGAGTCAACAGGCAACCTAAAAAAAGCCTACAAAGAGCTTCAGTCACATAAAACATGGATAGAGGGCCTTCACGGATCACAAAACGTAACACAAAATAGAAAAGATATACTTCGGATAGCTACAAACTTTTATAAAACACTATATGACTCTCCAGCACAACTTGAAACTTCTCCGTACAATCTAAGACCAGGAAACTTAACTGAGCCGGAACCAGTAAATGAAATTGAAGTTATTGCCGCAATAAAACGCCTCAAACTGGAAAAAAGCCCAGGGCCAGACCGGCTAACTAACGAGTCAATAAAAATTGCATGTACACTTCTTACTACACCTTTAAAAATACTCTTCAATAAAATACTTAAGACTTGTGTTACGCCTAAGCAATGGTCAGAATCAAATATTATACTACTATACAAGAAAGGGGATCCTAAGGATGTAAGCAATTACCGTCCCATCAGTCTTCTTCCATCGCTGTACAAGTTATTCGCATCAATCATAGAAAAAAGAATAAGTCCAACATTAGAATGCTATCAACCAATAGAACAAGCCGGTTTTCGCAAGGGCTATTCTACAGCTGATCACATCCATTCTGTAGAGATGTTAGTAGAGAAGTACCAAGAGTTCCAAAGGCCACTATACATAGGCTTTATAGATTACCAAAAAGCCTTCGACACCATAATTCACACCTCAATATGGGAAGCGCTAACAGCTCAAAATGTAGAGACGAAGTATATCAAGATTTTGAAATACCTATATGACACCAATACTAGCAAAGTGAAACTAGAGTCTACAGGCCCACCTTTTCCAATAAAAAGAGGAGTGAGACAAGGTGACCCGCTTTCACCTAAAATATTCATAGCTGTGCTGGAAATGGTTATAAGTAAATTAAACTGGAAAAACATTGGGTTAAACATAAACGGAAAACGTATTAGCCTCCTGAGGTTTGCTGATGACCTTGTCTTGCTGTCAGAAAGCAGTGCCAACCTAGAACACATGATAGACAATCTACAAACATCAAGTAGACAAGTAGGTCTAGAAATTAATTTCAGCAAAACCAAAATCATGACGAATTCAGCAAAGCAGCCTATAACCATTGAAAACGTACCACTAGAGTATGTGGACTCTTACATATACTTAGGCAAACAAATCTCTTTCGGAAAAGAAAACAACGAGATGGAAATCGACAGAAGAGTAAAAGGAACGTGGAAAAAGTACTGGAGCCTAAAAGAAGTTTTCAAAAGCCAGATGCCAGTAAAGACGAAGAGAAGAGCCATGGATATATGCCTGCTACCGTCACTCACTTATGCCTGCCAAACGTGGAAATTCACAAAGAAAGCAAAAAATAAAATTACCACCTGCCAACGTAGTATGGAGAGAAGCATGTTGAATATCAGAAAGATACAAAAAATTCGGCACTCCAACATAAGGAAAATATCTGGAGTAGTAGACGCCCTTATATACTCAAGAAAGATGAAATGGCGGTGGGCAGGGCACGTAGCCCGTATGAGCGACGATCGCTGGACCACGGTGCTGACTAAATGGCTAGGACCTCTGGGCAAGCGTAAACAAGGGAAACCTAGAACTAGATGGGAAGACGACATCACACAAACGGCTGGCAAACAATGGATGACACAAGCCAAAGATAGAGACCATTGGTCAACGTTGGAGGAGGCCTTCACCCTCAACTGAGAGGGGTTCTCGCATACATTTAATGACTAAACTTAATAACTTAATCATGAATTTTGATTTGACATGTATAATTTTTATTTTATTTGTATAATTTTAATTTAATTTGTTTAATTTAATTTGAATAATTGTGATTGATAAGTTGACATTCTACTATTATTAACTTCATTCATTTTTTCTTCTTAGACTAGAGACTAACTTTGCAGCAAAAGAACAAAAATTGTTATTTCAAAAATTCACTTATTAATTGTATAATAAAATATGTAAATAGATTAAGTAGTTATAGAAAATTGACCAAAAACTAGCATGTAGCATGGATAGTACTTTTTAAACTTAATACTTTATACTTTTTTTACACACAATTTATGCACTGTAAACGTTTAGAAAAATTCGAGAAATAAAAGGCTTTTTTATTTTATTTTATTTATTTATATTAAATGATTTAATTTATGATGTGAAACATGATCTCTATTCAAAGAGGGAATACAATAATTTATTTATTAATAAAAAAAATCCCGATAAGGCATTTTAATATCCTGGAACAACCGTCAAATAGAAAAATAATGCTAAAAAAGGTTTTTTTTTAAAGTTGTCTGTTTTTACTGAGGTCATTCAGCCGAAGCATTATGTTGCTAGTTGTTAATGGAGTTATTAAAATGTACTTAAAACTGATCAGTCACGGACACCTTATATTTTCTTGACTTTAAAGTGCCCTTTTTAACATGTTGGGTGGCAAAAGCTATTACATCTACTGTAATATGGCGGGTAGTAAACCTCGATTTCTTGAAAGGTTCCAAATAGGCCTTACCTCCCATACCCGTTTCTTCTCCCAGCCTGGAGGCGCGTGCATGCGATGTTTGAAGTGTGGGACGTGCTCGAACTCCGGAAAGGTCCAATTGGGTAATGTCGGGGCGAAGCTACAGCCAAACAACGTATGCGGAATTAAATTTGGACAAAGTTCAATGTTGTATCATTTCATCGGCCTACTCTTGGCCATCCTCCCAATTACCAATGCGTATCTTGGACTCATTAGGATGTGAATAAATGCTACCAAAGAGTTAGTTTGGAGTCGATGTCGAGGCAAAGAGCTCGCCTAAAAGTGTCCTTTGCACTATGTGAACATTACGCAACATAAGCTAGATACCGAAAATTGTTTTATACGAATCTGTCAAGCGTTAGAATCGATTCACAATTTGATTCTCTAAAATATTTTACCTATTCCTATCGTGAAACTATGTGGGGAATGAAGATGTCATGCTATCTCTACTACATCCGTTAGTGCAAGGTAAGACTGAAAGAGATAATAGATGATTGCATGATTTGAAACGATTCTGTTTATCCTGGTCGCACACGGCGCACACGCATGATTTCCGTATTAGGTTTCCAAATTGAAAAAATCTATTTGGTAACCAGACATGACAGCTTAGCGCACACGTTCGATTTTTGGCATTAGGTTTTATTCTGGTATTTCTTGAGCTACGGTCCTTGAGACAAATATAGACATGAAAAATGAGGAATTGCTTTTAACAGTTTGAAATGTGCTTTTATTAGCATTGACAACAAGAAAAAAATCTAGAACCCACGCGATATATAAATCTCTTAACTCCACTTCTCAAGTTCAGCTGCTTTGTCCGAAATTTCCTTCCACATACGTTATCATAATACCATGTTTCTAGAATGATGCCATGTCAAAACAGACCAGTGTCGTTTCACTCAGTATGTCTAAAATGTGTTATGAATGATAAGCAGAAATCGGAAAAATGTGCGTCATTGTTCGCAATAATATGGACATGACTCTAAAGTTGATTGAATAATTAATCATTTAATCATTCTCAAAAAAATACCTATCTGATATCGGTAGCTATGAAAACCTTTTCATATAACTAACTTAAAGCTTCAAAATCAAATTTTAAGAAATTATTCGTTTTATTATTCAGTTAATCAACTTTGGGGTCACGTCCATATTATTGCGAACAATGACGCACATTTTTCCGATCTCTGATGATAAGATAATAATATCGATATTATTAACTTTTTTTTTTCATAATAAATTACATTTATATTTGATTTATGAAATTACATGTCAAAAAACCTTTTCCGTTCCGCACCGCTTCGGGTGCCAAACTGCCCATAACGCTTGCGACATTACCCCTGTTGGATCGCTATGGCCAACCTGTGCACTAAAAACGATTCGGAGCGCGGATCTTATCCCTTTAACCTTAGTCGACGGCCCAGGTCACGAACAAAATGCCCGAGCAGCCCGCCGTCTGCAACGCAAAAGAAACAAAGAAGTACCCCGGGCCCAGGGGTGCATACTTTTGCCGCTTTAACGCTGCCTGGAATTCCGCCGCAGCCGCAGTGCCGCGGGTTGTGGGCCCAATGTGAGAAGCGGCGAAAGTGTCGACACACGTAGCGTCCCACACCAAATACCGCCCCCTTTCCCACGGAATCAACGTCAGGTCATCCGGGCGCTTGCCATCTGTGCGGGATGCCTGCCAGTACAACGACGGCAACTCAAAGCATAATGACCGTCAACCCCCACCATGGAGCCGCAGATGCATAAATGTGGTTGACAAAGGCAAAGAGTCATCGTCGAGTAAGGTACCTAATTATGGCGAAGGTAGCGCGTGTAACCATGCCCCTGACTCTGACCGCGGCACAGCCAAAAGTCTAGCCCGGTCAACACCCACAGAATCATCGACAAGACCTCCAAGTACATCAGTCCCGCACCCCACACCCCACATCATCCCACGCCCGTTGCACTTTGGGATTTTGTGGCACGGAGGCATTGATTGTAAAATCGAAAATAACTTGTCAAGGGGGCACCGCTCTTCCATTACTACAATTTATTACTTAATTATAAATAATGCTGTATAGGTAGACACATGTTTAAAACTATGTTTCTTAAATATTATTTCTTTATAATGCGTAAGTGTGCATGCATATTATTACGTGTGTGAGTGTGTATGTGAGCGTGTGAGAAAAATAGTAGCACTAGCTATTGTGATAACAAAAGTTGTTCTTATTGTTACTGCCTAAAGTTTTATTACTAAAACGTAAGTTTTACCTTTTTTAAACACGTTTCATGTAAAATCTGTTAATGTTACGGGTATCTTTACAATTTTACATTATTTTCTATTTATGGTGTGAACGTTCGATGTTCACGATGTCGTTAGTCTTCGGTAATGTTAACAGAGACCAGTATGAATTCAAAATAAGAAACACAAAAATTGGACCTGTGGACACCTGAAGGTGCATTCAGACCAAACGAACATTCGCTATTCTAACCCCCCACTCTACGACATTCGATCGTTACACAAAACGTGATTGGTTGATTTCGTCGAGCGGGGGATAGAACAGCGAATGCTCTTTTGGTCTGAACACACCTTTAGACCTCAGTGAATATATCTACTTTGCGTAGGTATGTACATTGTACACTTATAAGGTACAGCATCCAAAGCTACTTGAATCATCGGATTCCACTTAAAATTGTAAAGGAGAAACGCAATTTCATAAATTATAAATAGTCATCGTATAACTTGGTTATATATAAAGGTTTTTGGAATTGAAATATCCTTAAGTTTTCAGAATAATTTTTGATATTTGAATTTGTCAATCTCGTGAATCGTAGATAGTCTTGTCTTGTGTTTTTCAACAGCCTTTCTTACTGGAGCTCAGAAAAAAAAAATAAAATGTTTATAATTTGTTTCTGTTAATTTTAGTGCCTTGAAAATAAAGATAATATTATGCGTTACCTAAACAGGTAACGCAACTTATGCAAGGCAGCTTATACGCAGGTTATGCAACTGAAACCAGTTGCATAAAAAGTGGAAGTCCTGGAAAGCTTTGGAAGCTTTGGATGCTCCTATAAACTAAAAATGTTATGAGTAATATTGCAATTCCAGCCAAAAGTATGTTTTTAAGATGAATAATATATTACACGTGTTATAAATTACTTGTATCATTTTTATGTTCATAATTTAGTTTTCCTAAAAGTTTATAATTATGTCAAAGTATGTTGTTGATTGGCGTCCGTAGATAGGTACATTACCGTCCATAAAAGTTTCTAGTGTTTATAGGTACAAATAGATGCACCTGATGTACAAACTAGATTTATTTAAAATATGTCAATATCTTTGATCTCCAGGTATAATAAAGCATGAGGGAAATTTTAGTATAGTTAATTGTGTTTTATAAAACAATAAAGAAGTCATTGTTTATGAATAGTTTTTTTAGATAATAGATTTTATGTCAAATTCTGAAAAGTGTCGACAGGTTGAGCACTTGATTCTATAATCAAAAGCTAATGAACATGAAGCATTAAATATAATATGTTTAATATAAATAGCGATATTTTTAGAAAATGGTATTACGATATTTGGCTTTAACGTACTGAGTTATGACTTTCGCATCCACTGTCATTGTCGGCAGCACGACGGCCCTAAATCATAAAATTCATAAAGCAAATAATCAAAATGCAAATAATATAATTATGTGGTGATATTGGTTACAAGACGACGACTATTAAAATATTTATGATTGCTTTTATCAATAAATAATCCCATGCTCTGTATTTAAAATTAGAATTTTTAATAAGATTTTGGCTTAAAATCTGTATCACATTCCTCGGTTTCAATAAAACCCTACATGATGGTAACACACTGTCTACGACTAGCTCACATTCCTATTCGTGTTGTTTAGCTAACTAGGAACAACGAATTAAGCTTGTTGCTGAACCTCGCACAAAGAAGACCACGTGCCTACCATAGTAAGCACCACATGACTCCGCTCGAGCACTACACGTTTCACACTAGTCTTCAACGAACTCGTCTCTGGAGCGTCCATTGACTCATTTATATGCCTTCAGTGTTACCAGTTATTTGAGAAATACTAAGTTTATAATTAATGCGCTTATTGTGGTAATAATAAAACATTTCAACGCATGTAGCTATTAATTTAGTAAAAAATAACTAGTCTATAATAATAGTCTAAAATAATAACTAATTTGTTTGATTTTTAAAAAGAGAATAATTTATAAATATTAGATGCCTAAAAGACATAATACCGAAGTTTACCAACGCCGGAGGTGGGATTTCAACCCACGTTCTCAGCTTTCGCGGCTCATGCTTCAACCACTCGGCCACTCGCCACTCGTATCAGCCGCGAACGCTGAGGACAAGGCTACTAGGTACTAAGAAAGCCCGTGGCTTTATCGTTTATATTTTTTTGTAAATTCAAGAGAACTAGCGTCAATGGTGAAAAAGCGTAAAAATTTTTTTCACACCAGTTGAAAGTAAAAAGTTGACGCTTTTACTTTTAACTGATGTGATAGCGTCCGAATCTGTCTTCCACGCACGATACACGTGTCTGACAGAAGCAAAAAAGTCGATTTCAGGCAAACCAAGCTGTAAGGTTAGCGTGAGGTTAGTTCTTTGAAGGCTTCCAGGCTCAGATTCCATTCAATATCCGGATGTCGACGTCAGGATTCTGTTAAAACATACAACTTAATCAGCAACGATCAGCATCTCAACAACAATAAGCTGGGACAAGAAACTGCAGACTACGGAAACGCACACTAATCTTGTACTGTATAAGAATCACGAATAAGTAGCAATGTACCGAAGGGAAGTTTCATAAGTTGCGAAACTTCTATAGAGAATGATCTCGGCAGTTTAAATTTAACATGCCAAAACCGTTGTATATACATGACTTTTAAGGATTTTTTTTTTGCCTTGTTTACTCAACTGTAAAGTGCAATATTCTTCATCACTTCTTTATAAGTTCTGATGGAAACATTCTCAACGAGAACTTGCTTTCAAATTCTCATGAAAATTTTCGGAAATTTCCGAGAATATTCCCGTAATTTTGAGAATGTTGTGCAACTTGTACATTGTGACTCATAAGCAGTAATCTTGTATATAAACGAAAATAAATTATAAATAAAGTGTCTTCTGATTTGGACATCGCCCATTCATCACCATTCAGGTTCCCTTCCATCAGCATGTATGGCATAAGACACCTTCAGCCTTAATTAGTTGCATGAGTCTGTGTATTGCGTAACTAGCAGTGATTACCCAATCCACTGAACCCAAATCTTTCCAACTTTCCGTCTGTTACCTTACCGTCTGGTCTCATGGTGCAGACATCCTGACGTTATTACATTTACATATACTAAGTGAATCTGTGGTAGGGCTAGGGAATTAGGGCTGTTTAGGGGAATTAGGCGTCAGGACTAATAGGTGTACAGCTCTCCCATAGATAAATCTAGTTAAATCCCATTAGGATTTAACAGATACCCTGTCAAAGATAATTACGAAAACCGACAGAGTGTAGCAACACTGTATTCAATCAACCGGTACGGCAGAATCGATGTTGTGAATTCTAATCCGAAATGAAAAATGTAAATAAACAAAAATGTCAATATTAGAGTGACATTCCAGAGGCTTAAAACGTTTTATCCGACTTCAAAAAAGGACGAGGCTCTCAGTTGGTACATTTTTTCGCTATCGTCGTTTTTGTGTAATCGTAGAATCGTACCGGTAAATGGTCCCGTTGGCAACAAGTTGGGGTCTAATGTGGGGATATAAAAGGAATCGGTAGAAGCCGGTTTTTAGGGTTCCGTAAAACGGAACCCTTATACATTCGTCATGTCCGTCTGTCCGTCCGTCTGTCCGTCTGTCACAGCCGATTTACTCGGAAACTATAAATGCTACAGTAACGAAATTTGCGCGCGAGTCCGACTCACACTTGGCCGGTTTTTATTTATTTAAGGTGTGATCCCACCTCCGGGGTTGGTACATTTCGGTATTTTTTTCTCTGGTATTATGACATCTAATATTATATTTATTTACATAGTAGTGTTCATACTTCATAAATACAACTGAAAAAAAAAACAATTTGAGTTGTTCCGCAAAACATATCAAAGTCAAACTATTCTTTATTCAAGTAAGCTTATTAATAAGCATTTTAATCGTCTGACATTATCAAGAGAGAAAAAAAAATCTACTACTGGTTCTAACCCTACACCGTTCCTGAGAAGAACCAGTAATAAACGCAGGTGGACTTATTTTTTCAAAACAGTATAATAATACATCTTATTAAAATGACACGCATTAAAGAAATTTTTATAGACATTTTTATAAAACAGAGAAATAAAAAAAATAAAGGATCATTATAAAATAATAAACAAAAATAATTATTATTGTACAAGTTCACAATATTATTAAGCATCTATATCTATACTACTAGATGTAAAGGTCCTCTAGTTGTCAGAATAAAGAGAAATGTTACGTTAGAACTAGAACTGTTAAAATGTTGAAAGGGGTAGCTTTTAGGAGAAATGAGTATTGTATATTTAAGAGTGGGCAGTTTTAGCCGCAGACACGAAATAGGCTCGCTGTCCAATAGTGTCCATGTGTGTGCGCACCATTGATGTAGTGTTAATCCCAACTCTGATTAATACATTTCGTAATCAATTCCCGATTAGAATATTACTTGACTTTAGGTACTTTGTGATGTACTAATGGGTATCACATTACTTGTAATTTAATATCGGGAAACGGTATATTACCATGACGTATGAAGGACTCAGTAATTATCTATAGTACTAATATTACCATTACTAGGTCATTTCTCAAAAAAAATGCAGAACTTATTTTTTGGCACACAATATCGTAATAAATAAATAACCAATACATACGAAAAGACAATTTTTACATAGAGGCCCGATGTTTCGGAATCGATTTATTTTATTTTAATTAAACAAATAATAACTGTAACCAAATTTTGTCGTTCGCCTTCCGTGTGCAAACACGGAGTACTCATGTTTCGAGTTATTTAAACCGTATTTTATTTGCATACAATATATCCTTCACTTTTAAAACTAGACTATTAGATAATAATATTCCACTTATCTTTAAAGTTATTTGGCTTCAAAGTTTGTCCACGGCAGTTTTTGTCGTTCACCTGTCGATACAAACTCGCAACTACTACTGTGCGGTCCCTAGTCCACCTCTCCCGCCGCACCCCGCACCCCGCATGAATCGAAGCCGCCAGTCATCGGCCATCACCTGCTAGAACGCCACGTGCTCACTGCGCCGCATTTATTAAATAGTACATTACTATAGAGGACGGGAAACGAAGGGTTACAGGCCAAGTAGATATATCTGGCCGAAGGAACTGAGGCCAGATAGGAATACGCGGCCTGTAACCCTGTTTCTCGCCGAGATTTGTATAGTGCTTTTCTCAAACTTGCCATGAAATAAAACTAACTGATTTCGCCGAACCATACTATTTGATTTGTAAATAAACCAATAGTAGAATAGTACAGTATCATACAACATAAAAAAAAAACATTTGCGCCTAACTTTTTTTTAAATCTGTTTGAGCTATCCTTTTACCTGGTGGTATAGACATTAGTTTTTAGGTTATTTTTTTTCTGTGGCTGAATGTCAAGACATAGTGTCACAATTTGACGTTTCAAAACAAAAGACAGTTTGTTTGCAGTCCTAGGTGTGAAATGAATACATGAAATCTCTTTACATATCATCTTAGCATAGGTATGCCACCGGATACATAGTATTTCCGGGTTTAATTTAAAGTAAGTAACATCAACATTCCGTAGCAAGTTTGAGAAATATAAATTTAAGAGTGTCGCTAACGGGAGTTTGTAATGGTAATACTCTTTATTCTGTCAATCATAGTTTGGTTGTTGTGTGACATACTGCATGAACTGTAAAGTATGTAATGTATTCTGTTGATTAGTTTTATGTACGTAAATATTTAGTTCATTCGGCAAATAATTCTTGCGTTTTGACGAAAAACCTGACATTTTGTCGGTCATCTGAGCATCAACCACCTGGCTAAAATAGACAAGTAAACGTCATTTTGCGACAGGAGAAAATGGACCTCAATTTTCCAAACGAAATAAATGTCAGTTTCGTCAAAGCCCAAATAAAATGTATGAAAAATTGCATGACAAATCTGACCAAAAAAACGGGACACCTTTTTTTAAATCTAAAGTATCCGTGTTTTTTTATTATAATAAATAACATAACACTTGCTATCTTGTATTACTTGGTATTACTCAAATATATTCTCCACTGTACATGGTATGTTTGCCTATCTTTTGCTTCATATAGACGACTCCTTTGCTCAAAGGTTAACTGGAAGAGATCCCTTACAGGGATAAGTTCGCCTTTGTACCTATCAAATTCTTTGTAAAAATGTGTATTTTTGCCTGTGTTTTGTGTACAATAAAGAATTTACATACATACATACATACATACACTTGCTATCTTTTCAAAAAAGGGTAAAGTGCACACTTTAGACCACCAAATTACAGGGGATCGACTACGGAAGCAGGGTAGCGACGCTTGGCGTTAACTTGTTAAAAGTGTCATACTAATGAGTTCTGATTTATTGTTAATAACCTTCTACTATTGACGATAACCTGTGTCTATGTATCCTTTATCTGACCACGATGTCATTCACCTGAATTTTAATAAAAAATAACTTCCTAAATATTTAAGTGATACCGGTGCCTTTGACATTTTTGAAATGTTTGAGACGCATACAAACGATCCCTAAAAGAAAAAACCGGCCAAGTGCGAGTCGGACTCGCGCGCGAAGGGTTCCGTATTCCGTACCATTATCGATTTATTATAAAAAATACAGTTAAATCAACCTACCTCAAAAACTATAGAAGATAATTTAATCAAACCAAAAATCGTTGATAGAGTTTATTAATGTGCATAACATATATTTTTTTTAGAATTTTATATCGCGTAGTTTAAAAAATAGAGGGGGGGACACATTTTTAAGACTTTGAGAGCTGATATCTCGAAAACGATTTGCTTAAATAAACATGAGATTTATAAACCTTCATATCATTTTCAAAGACCTTTCTATTAATACCCCACACGCTTATATACAACAAAAAAAAAATTTCTATCCCTCAGTTACATGTATGGAGGGCCCCCACCCCAATGGTTTTTTTTTACAATTTAGTATCATAATCCTGTAGCGGTTCATATAACACATATCCTTACCAAATTTCGTTACTGTAGCATTTATAATTTCCGAGTAAATCGGCTGTGACAGACGGACAGACGGACAGACGGACAGACGGACATGACGAATCTATAAGGGTTCCGTTTTTGCCATTTTGGCTACGGAACCCTAAAAAACTAAAAATACGACCTTTATAAAAACACGAAACTTTCACCTGTGGGTGCACATTTTTCGAGAAATGACCACATTTTATACTTTGATTTGGAATCAACATGTCGAATCAAAATTACTGGAATTGTTGACCATACTTCTAGATTACTTTTTGATTACTTATATATTTTAGACGTGCAAATTTTGAACATTATTGTCTCAAATATATAATTAAATACGACTTCAAAGTTTTCTACTGATTTGCATACATGGAATCTGATATTATATACGAGTATTGGAGTTAAATAAAAACTATGAATTAAATAATCACGTTTATTATTTATTATTTCCTTTATTTAAATATTCTCTTAGGCTTGTTATAATATGGTTATAAAAGTAAAATACAATACAACATAAAAACAATGTAAAATATAAACACATTATAAAAACCTAACCTAGGGTGCCGCCGGCAACGGGGCGGGCCCAAGCTGCCGGTGGTTAAGGTCGCAGAGAGAGGAACCGACGGACTATCCGCGCCGTGTCCAGGATTACCGCCATCTGCATCTGACCCTTCATCCAGCCATCTAGCGAGAGACTCGATGTTGGTCGAGACTCTTCGCTATTAAACCGTTCGCTGTAACGACTATCGGGACTATGGTCGTTGAGTCAACATCCCAAATGGCGGTTATCTCGAGGGCCAAGTCGAGGTACTTACTGGACTTGTCTTTTCCGGCCTTCACGAGATTCTCATCATGGAGGATGGTGACGTCGACGAGCACAGCCCGGCGCTGCGATCGATCTACCAGCACGATATCAGACTTATTGGCTACAATAGTCCTGTCCGTGACGATAGATCGATCCCAATAGAGCATGGCACGACCATTTTCGAGAACTGGTGCAGTTGTGTACTTATAGTATGGCACTTCGACGTCCACAAGGCCGTTTGAAGAGCAAGCTGCTGGTGTATAATACTGGCTATAGGTGAAAAACTTAAGAAAGTCACCTGTTGTACGTGTGAGTGACGTATTCGAATAGAGAACACATATTTGAAATTAGTAACACAAACAAAACAAATGCCTATTCGAACACGTCACTCACACATACAACAGGTGACTTGATTAAGTTTTTCACCTATACGAGGTTATGTCTGTGCAAGTACTCGGTGTTAGCAATCTGAGAACAACCGGAAATAATATGCCTGAGTGACTCACCGGGACGGCGGCATGCCCGACAAATGTCGAACGTACCGTCCTTCAGGATATATTTCCGGTAGTTATTCGTCATGTTAACCTCGTCAGCAATTGCACAGGCAAAACCCTCGGTTTCTCCGAAGAGATCCCCGAATCGTAGCCAGTTCACCGACGCGAGCAGATCTACGTCAGGTCCTGTGAGGGCCTTGTAGAACCGCCCGTGTAGCTCCTTGCTCTTCCATACCGCCCTGCGGTCCTCGGTGCTTAGTATCACAGGTCTGCGCCAGTTCTCTTTTGCCAACGAGAGCGGCGTGAAGTTCCGGTCAACTGTCACCACATCACGATGCATCCCGCACTCATTGTTAAGAAAATAGTTTCTAAGATTGTACACCTCGTGGTTGTGGAGATTTTTGGCATTTAAGAAGCCACGACCCCCACACCTCCGCGGGATGTACAATCTTATAACTGATGAGCGCGGGTGTAGCATTCGATGTGTGGTAAACAGTGTACGGACCCTTCGATCCAGGGCGTCCAGCTCGGTCTGAGTCCACCTTAGTATGCCAAAGGAGTATGTGAGTATGGGCATTACCCAGGCGTTGAAGGCGCGCACTTTGTTGCCTCCTGACAAAAGACTGTTGAGTACTTTTGTGAGCCGGCTGAAAAAGCGCTCCTTCACCGCCTGTCTAATTCCCATATCTTCAATACCCAAAGACTGTGACATACCAAGGTATTTATAGGTTTCTGCTTCCGAGATAGATCTGAACGACATTGTCTCAGAAAGCTGTAAAGGACCATGGGCATATTTGTATGGAGAGTGGACCAAGAACCAACAGAATTGAAAGTGGTGTCATTAAATAGGTATTTACATTTATTTCATTTCATTCTATGGGCACTATGTTCAATTCCATTGCAAAACGGAGATATTTGTATTTTAGTCAGAGTAAATACTATGATGAATGGTGTCTGGAAGAAGGTGATTTACTTAGAGAGTATCCGCAGAACGCCTTACTCATATAAAATTATCCAATGGAATTCAACTTTGCACCCATAGAATAAAATTAAGTACATAAGCAGACCTTTTTAATGACACCAATCCCAGCTCTGTTGGTTTTTGGTCCATTTTGACGCATAGTCCTTTGTTGAATTTACTACTTTCTCCCGCTGCACATGCATAACCGCACACTTATCGACACCAAACTCCATATTGATGGCACTACTGAAAACTTCTGTGGTTCGCAGTAGCTCCAACAAGTCTTGGCTATTTTAGTCCGTGGGCTAGTCGGCCTGAAATTAGAAAACGGTATAATTTGGGGGTACCAAGTGTCCTTTTTACAGTAGTTAGATATATTCATAAGGATGTTAAAAAAGTATGATAGACATCTCAAAGTGGTAGCTAATAGGCATACGGGCTATTTCAAGATTTCCGTTGTATGACAGGTATGGTTAAAATTAGGAGGTACAAATTTTCCTTTTCACGGCTGTTAGGTAAGCTTATAAAAACGTCAAAAATGCAAAATTGCCATTTATAAGTGCTACCTAACAAAAATGGGGGCCAATCAAAGATGGTGGATCTCAAGTCTTACAAAATCAAGTATATCTCGAGAACTATTAAATATATCTAATTACTCTCTTGAACAAATTTAAAGGCATATCTGTAAGCTTCATATTTTGCCTATACACCATATTGCTAAAACCAACCAATAATTAATTATGACCAAATTTATGAAAATTTTGTGATTTTGATTTTTTTTGTGTCGTGTTTTTACATAGTAGTCATGACGCTAGAAAAATTAAATATTTTTTTTAAGATAGTGTATTTAATAGGCTTTAATATGATGTATATAACTTGTTGGCGGTATTAAAAAAAAGACCTATAAAAAATATTTAAATGAATTAAAGTCATAATCCACCGGATACTTATTGATTTAAGAGGCGATTTTTTTATATTTTTCAATCTTGGTTATTTGAAATAAGCACTATTATTTACGAGTGGCACTTCCATCGCCTATTAAATCACTGTACACTGTGTGTAAGTATACGGTGGATTGTGACTACAATTCATTTAAATATTTTTTATGGGTCTTTTTTTTAATACCGCCAACAAGTTATACGTAGGATGCCCTGAAAATTTCGGGAATTTAATACTTAGGAACGTATATTTGACATGTGTTATACCTCTTTCTTACAAGCATAGTCTCATTATTCGAAAACACTGGCCACTTAGAAAAAAAAAACAATGTCCGATTTTCAATTGTTTTTTAAAGTCGTTGAGTCGCTGGTGAAAATGGAGCTGTCCCGCGAAAGTTTTAGAGCAATGATTTATTATGACTTTAAAAGTGGATTAACACAACAACAATGTGGAGACCGATTAACTATTGCTTTTAGTAGTGAAGCACCTTCAAAGACGACCATATACAGGTGGTATTCGGAATTCCAACGTGGCCGTGTGTCTCTTGCGGATGACGTACGTGAGGGTCGACCGAAAACGGCCGTTACCGATCAAAACATCGATGTTGTTCGCCAACCGATAAAGGAAGATAGGCATGTTACATATCGGGAGATTCAGGAGACTTTAGGCATTGGAATGAGTCAGGTACAAGTTATTTTACAACAAGAGTTGGGCGTGCGGAAGTTATTTTCCCGGTGGATTCCTCACTTGTTATCTGACGACCAGAAAACGGTACGTGTCAATTGGTGCCGCAAAACTTTAAAAAGATTTAATGGAGGAAGCTCAAATGCCGTTTTTAGTATTGTGTCAGGTGACGAATCATGGATTTACGCATATGAGCCTGAATCGAAAAACCAATCTCGAGTTTGGGTTTACGAAGACGAACCGAAGCCGACAAAAGTTGTTCGTTCTCGCAGCACGATCAAAAAAATGGTAGCCACGTTTGTCTCCAAATCGGGTCACGTGGCGACTATCGCTCTTGAAGATCGAAGAACTGTCAATGCCGATTGGTATATAGGCGTTTGTTTACCGATTGTTTTTGCTGAACTGCGAAAAACTAACCCTAACCGCCGTATTATACTACACCATGGTAATGCCAGCCCTCACACCGCTCAGAAAACAGACGACTATCTGAAGGGCGAAAACGTCGAATTACTGGACCATCCTCCGTACAGCGCCGACCTAAGTCCCAAAAATTTTTTAACTTTCCCGAAAATAAAGAATCGGTTGCGTGGTCAGCGTTTTCAGACCGCGGAAGAAGCAGTCGACGCTTATAAAATGGCCATTTTGTCAACCCCCACTTCAGACTTCAATAACTGTTTTAAAAACTGGTTTCAGAGAATGAAAAAGTGTATTAAACACAAAGGAGAATACTTTGAAAAACAATAAAAGTACTTTTATTTCATTAAAATGCGTATTTTTTCCGATTCCCGAAACTTTCAGGGCAACCTACGTATACATCAAATTAAAGCCTATTAAATACATATAGGCTTTAATTGCTGCTCTTTGTCGGGCTTCGCCCGACTCCCAAGTCCGTCCGGCGGGCGGCGGTGAAGCGCGCGCAGCGCGCTGCTCTTTGTCGGGCTTCGCCCGACTCCCAAGTCCGTCCGGCGGGCGGCGGTGAAGCGCGCGCAGCGCGCTGCTCTTTGTCGGGCTTCGCCCGACTCCCAAGTCCGTCCGGCGAGCGGCCTGCTCTTTGTCTCTCTAGCGGCCCACGGCCGAAACCAATGTCCTCCTCCCCGACCAACGTCTCGGGGGTATATATACGTGGTCAGGAAAATGTTCATAGCGCGATGTAGAACATTCCTGAAATATTTTAGTACTATAATGTCATGAAATGAAAGTGCTTGACAAGTACAAAAATAAAATCTAAGATGGCCGCCGCTACAAAATGTTGGATAACCTATTTTTTTCAGCCCTATCAATATGGGTGTATCAAATGAAAGGGCTTGACAAGTAGAATACAGTGCACTATACAAAAACAAAATCTAAGATGGCCGCCGCTACAAAATGGCGGATAACCTATTTTTTTCAGACCCATCAATATGGGTATCAAATAAAAGGGCTTGACAAGTAGAATACAGTGCACTGTACAAAAACAAAATCCAAGATGGCCACCGCTACAAAATGGCGGATAACCTATTTTTTTCAGCCCCATCAATATGGGTATCAAATGAAAGGGCTTGACAAGTAGAATACAGTGCACTATACAAAGACAAAATCCAAGATGGCCGCCGCTACAAAATGGCGGATAACCTATTTTTTTCAACCCCAGCAATATGGGTATCAAATGAAAGAGCTTGACAAGTAGAATACAGTGCACTATACAAAAACAAAATCTAAGATGGCCGCCGCTACAAAATGGCGGATAACCTATTTTTTTCAGACCCATCAATATGGGTATCAAATGAAAGGGCTTGACAAGTAAAATACAGTGCACTTTACAAAAACAAAATCCAAGATGGCCGCCGCTACAAAATGGCAAATAACCTATTTTTTTCAGCCCCATCAATATGGGTATCAAATAAAAGGGCTTGACAAGTAGAATACAGTGCACTATGCAAAGACAAAATCCAAGATGGCCGCCGCTACAAAAATGGCGGATAACCTATTTTTTTCAACCCCAGCAATATGGGTATCAAATAAAAAGGCTTGGCAAGTAGAATACAGGGCACTATACAAAAACAAAATCTAAGATGGCCGCCGCTACAAAATGGCGGATAACCTATTTTTTTCAGCCTCATCAATATGGGTATCAAATGAAAGGGCTTGACAAGTAGAATACAGTGCACTTTGCAAAAACAAAATCCAAGATGGCCGCCGCTACAAAATGGCGGATAACCTATTTTTTTCAGCCTCATCAATATGGGTATCAAATAAAAGGGCTTGACAAGTAAAATACAGTGCACTATACAAAAACAAAATCCAAGATGGCCGCCGCTACAAAATGGGGGATAACCTATTTTTTTCAGCCCTAACAATATGGGTATCAAATGAAAGGGCTTGACAAGTAGAATACAGTGCACTATACAAAAACAAAATCTAAGATGGCCGCCGCTACAAAATGGCGGATAACCTACTTTTTTTCAGACCCATCAATATGGGTATCAAATAAAAGGGCTTGACAAGTAAAATACAGTGCACTTTACAAAAACAAAATCCAAGATGGCCGCCGCTACAAAATGGCAAATAACCTATTTTTTTCAGCCCCATCAATATGGGTATCAAATAAAAGGGCTTGACAAGTAGAATACAGTGCACTATACAAAAACTAAATCTTAGATGGCCGCCGCTACCACAAGGCGGATTATCTTTTTCTTCCACCCCATCAATATGGGTATCAAATGAAAGGGCTTGACAAGTAATAGTATACATTGCACTATACAAAAACAAAATACAAAACAAACTATACAAAAACTAAGATGGCCATACAAAATGGCGGATAGACTTTTTGATTTTTAAATAACATCATTATGGGTATCAAATGGAAGGGCTTGACAAGTGGAATATAGTGCACTATACAAAAACAAAATCATAATAACAAAAACTAAATAATGTAAAATAAAAAGGTTATTTATAAAATCGTGGGGCATGTCAATTATCACGTTTAGTACACGTGCCCCACGATTTCATTTTAGTCAAATCAAGAAATATATATATGTAATATTTTTTTTAGCTTTTAGTAAATTAAATTTATCTGCAACATTACTTACATTACTATGTCTGTTTACAATAAAACCTTTTAACTTGTTTTATATTTGCCTTAAATATAAGGGAAGCATATTTTGAGTCAAATATTTGTTTCCATATATGAAAATCACTGTTGTAACACCATGACCACTACTCCCCAACAGATGGAGCTAGTAGTACTGTACTTTACCGCATGTAAATTGCTTTTACCTACTACCACGCCGTTAGTTCAACATACGCCACTAGAAGGCTCTGCGCGCAAGATAGATGTCGCCAACGACTGTGCACCATAATTTCATGACTCTCGGCCGTTTAAAGCCTGTAAGCGCTTGGATAGTCGTGTTGCATAAGTGACCTGTTTTTGTATTTTTCCTGAAATACCTAAACTTTTTTTAACTCGCCCGGACCGCATTCTTTCGATACCGCTCTATTCACCGTACACCGTAGTGTTACTGTCGATACCGGCCTCCCACAAGCGGGTCTCACCGGGATCGGCTTTAACTAGCGGTGGAAAGTGAATAGTGCAGCCGCGGTCGCGAGAGCTACACGCCCACCGCATTCCACGCCCCCGCCGGTGCAGTCGGCACAGGTGGGGGTAGGTACAAAATACGGTCCTACCCGCAAGTCGGATATGACCTCTGTCGCCGCGAGCTGAAGTCCCAGGATGCCGCCGACACCCAAGAAGCCCGACCCGGCCGTCCGCAAGGCCACCCGCCCCCGAATGGTCGCCGCGAGGAGGCGCCAGTCGGAGGACTTCGCCGCCGTGCGGCGCGCGCTCGACGTCCTGCGCGCCGCCGGCCAGGAGGCCCTGCGCGCGCCCTCCACGCCCACCTGCGAGGGCGCCGGCGAGACTCGCTTCGCCGCCGTGCAGCCCGAGGCCCTGCACGCGCTGCAGCACGTCCGGCTGCAGCCGCCGCCCCCACGCGGCGCCGAGCCCGCGCCCGCCGCCACCTTCGCGCAGGTGGCCGCCGCGCCCGCGCCATCCGTCGCCCCGCTAGCCGAACCCGAGCCCCAGCGTGCGACGCCGCGGAGGCACAGCCACCTGCCGGCCACGGTGCCGGCGAGGACCACCGGTCCCCTTACCGCCCGTAACCCGAGCGCGCCTCGCGACGCGCCCGCGACTCGCGCGACTAAGCCCGCGCCCGCGACTCGCGCGATCAACCCCGCGCCCGCGACTCGCGCGACTAACCCCGCGCCCGTGACTCGCGCGACTAATCCCGCGCCCGCGACTCGCGCGACTAAGCCCGCGCCCGCGACTCGCGCGATCAACCCCGCGCCCGCGACTCGCGCGACTAACCCCGCGCCCGTGACTCGCGCGACTAATCCCGCGCCCGCGACTCGCGCGACTAATCCCGCGCCCGTGACTCGCGCGCCTAATCCCGCGCCCGTGACTCGCGCGTCTAATCCCGCGCCCGCGACTCGCGCGCCTAATCCCGCGCCCGCGATCCGCGCGGATAAACCCGCGCCCGCGACCGCCGCTACCCGCGCGACTTGCCCCGCGCCCGCGACCCGCGCGACCGACCTCGCGACCCCGACCCGCGCGATTAATCCCGCGCCCGCGACCCCCGCGACCAGCGCGCCCGCGCCCGTGACCCCGAGCCCGGGATCCGCGGCACCGCTCTCGCCGCTGCGCATCCCATCGCCGTCGCGCTTTCCGCCCCCGACCAACCTTCTGCCGCCCTTCGCCGCCGCCCCCGGCGCCGCGAGGAAACGACAAGGCGGCGCGACACCCCCGCCGCACTCCATACCGAGGCTGGACTTGTCGCCGATGGAGACGACGCCTACGACGTCCCCTCCGCCCTCGCGACCCACGACGCCCCCTCCCACGAATGCTGGAGTGACGCCCGCGCCAGCGCCCGCGGCCGCGGGTGGAAAGCGCTATCCCCCACTCATCGTGGAGGTTATGCCCGACTGGCCCAAGCACTTCCGCAAGCTGCGGACCTTGCTGGGCCACCAAGTCAACGCCCGCCCGCTCAATAAGGGCATAATATTTACACCGCGCGACGAGAACGAGTATCGGGTCGTGCAACGTTACCTTGGGGAGCAGAACAGGACCGATGGGTTGGTCTGGTTCTGCTACGGCCTACCATCCGAGCGTAGCCTCAAGGTAGCCATCCGCGGCCTGCCGGCGAACACCGCGCCGGCAGAAATCGAGGAGGATCTGAGGGAGAAGGGCTTCCTCCCGGAATTCGTCCGCCAGATCCGCGCGCGCGCCGGCCGGCCCGGCTGCATATTTCATGCCCCGCTGCAGCGTACCGCGGAGACGACACCGGCGATCTACGCTATCACGGAACTCCTGGGCATGCCGGGAGTCAAAATCGAAGCCTGGCGAGGCAGAAAGGGCCCCGCGCAGTGCCACCGGTGCCAGGGCTTCCGGCACTCGTCGCTCAACTGCCACCGCCCTCTCGCCTGCGTCCGCTGCGGCGAGCCACACAGCGCCAAGGACTGCCCGCGCCCGCTCACCGAGCCGGCGACGTGCGCCAACTGCGGAGGGGCGCACCCCGCTAACAGCACCGAGTGCCCGGCCTACAAGCGGGAGGCCCGAAATAAGAAAGCCGGAGTGACAGTGCGGACCGGTGCAGCCCTGCCTGCCTCATCCCAGCCCACCGTCGACCAGGGCAACGCGGGAAACTCCCTCATGGCGACCGCCAACGACGGGACCCGTCCGCCTAGGAGACGACGCAAGCGCGGAGGAAAGAAGTCCAAGACGGGACCTCGACCGCCCTCCGCCCCGCAGCAGCCCGAGCAGCCCTCGACTGCCCCGACCGCGACGTCGCAGCCGCGACCACCGACTGGCCCGTTCCCCACGGTCGCCGCCCCATCCCAGGGGAAGAAGGCGAAGTCAGGAACGGGAGCCAACGACAGTCGAGCCGAGGCCATAACCACGCTCGTGGAGATCCTGCAGGAGCTCCTCGTAGCCATCCAGTCGGGACAGAGCCCTGTCCCGATCATCCTCAGGAGGCTGGCAGACCTCTATAGCGTTCACTAGCCAACTGAGGATTCTACACTGGAATGCCGACGGGCTCTCTGCAGCTAAGGCCACCCTGCTGCGACATCTTCTGGCCGAGAAGAAGATCGACGTAGCCCTGATCTCGGAAACCCATCTTAAGGCGGGTGACCGCCTTAAAATCCCAGGCTACGTCGCCTACAGAAAGGAGGAGACATCAGCACTCGGACGCGCCTATCGGGGATTGGCCGTCCTAGTAAAGCGTCAAGTCATCCACCAGCCGCTACCGTTGCCGACGACTCTCCGGTCGTCGTACGCCCTCGGCGTGGAAATCTGCGTCGACCGCCACCCTCTGCGTGTGTTCGCGTTCTACAAGCCGCCCAGCTCTCGCCTTGCAGTGGCCGATGTCCACGATCTGTTGGACTCGCCACTGCCCACGATTGTAGCCGGCGACTTCAACTGCAAACACACTGCATGGAACTCCATGAAGACCTGCCCTGATGGGCAGCGACTCCTCGCCGACGCAGAAGCCCAAGGATACGAGGTGCTAGGACCGGAGGTCCCCACGCACTTCCCGCACACGGCAGCCCACTTACCGGACGTCATCGACCTTATGGTAGTACGCGGCCTGACTTCCTGGCCCGCGCAGGACGTCCTGGATGACCATCTCCTTTCTGACCATCAGCCCGTCTTGGCAACACTGGACATGACACCGACTCGGACGGTGCCCCCCTCACCTCGCCGACGACAGGATTGGGATCGTTTTGCGACCTACATGAGCGAACACACTCCGTCCTTCCCCGTGACCACAGCGGAGGAAGTTGACCGACTCGCTGAGGAGTTCGCTTCATGTACAACCGCCGCCCTGACCGACTCCTCCGCCGAGCCTGGCACTAGTCAGGCGCGACGCAAGCAGAGCATCCCCGCATCAATCCTGTCCCTCATCGAGAGGAAGAGGAAACTGCGTCGCCTATTCCAGCGCACAAGATGTCCCACCATGAAGTCCCAGCTGAACTCACTCGCCGAGAAGATCTCGAAAAGCCTCGCGGCTTACTCTGAGGACTCTTGGCTTGAGTACGTCGAGTCAGCTGGTGAGGAATGGAGCGACATCCATCGTCTGTGCCGCAGGATATCAGGGAAACCAGCTCCTATCCGCCCTCTTCTCGCTAGTGACGGTACCCCACGTTACCGAGCAGAAGATCGAGCGGAGATTTTCGCCGACCACCTGGAGACGCAGTTCAGGCCGAACCCGTCCGACGACCCCGAGCACGAAGCAGCTGTAGAGCAGCACCTGGTGAACTACTTCGCCGCGCCCATAGCTCCAGACGAAGATCCCATCATCCTCACGCCGGGCCAAGTCCAGAGAATGATCAGACGCACACCGCTGAAGAAGGCGCCTGGCCCCGACCGCATACCGAACGAGGCGCTGCGCCACCTACCCCCGCGAGCCATCGCGACGCTGGCGCGACTCTTCACCGGAGTCCTGCGGACCGGCCACTTCCCGCGCCCCTGGAAGCGGGGTCGCGTCATTATGATCCCAAAGCCCGGGAAGAATATTCTTCGTCCTGAGAGCTATCGACCCATCACGCTGCTGCCTACCATCTCGAAAGTCTTCGAGAAGCTGCTTCTGCCTCACCTGACGCCCCACATTCAGCCACGCGACGAACAATTCGGCTTCCGTCCGGAACACTCGACGACGCTCCAGCTTGCCCGCGTGCTGCACCACGCTGCGGCAGTCTTCAACAAGCGGGAGCACACGGTCGCTGTTCTCCTGGACATGGAGAAGGCGTTCGATCGCGTATGGCACTCCGGCCTCCTCTACAAGCTGTCCACATCTACTACTCCGCGTCGAGTAGTCAAGATTGTGGCCACCTTCCTGGAACACCGTCGCTTCCACGTGGCCGTGGAGAACGCCGTGTCCACCGACCGCGCCATCCTCGCCGGAGTGCCCCAGGGGAGCTGCCTCTCGCCCGTGTGCTATGGGCGTTACACCGATGACATCCCGGCCAGCGAGGGCGTAATGCTCGCGCTATACGCCGACGACGCTGCCTACATCACGACGTCCATCCGGTTGTCACACGCAGCGCACAAGGCCCAGTGCGCCCTAGAGGCCCTCCCCTCGTGGCTGAAGAAGTGGAGGCTGTCAGTCAACGTCCAGAAGACCCAGGCGATAGCTATATCCCGCAAGGTGCTGATGCCGCCGCGTGTCACACTCCTGGGGCAGGCCGTCGAGTGGTCCCCGATGGTGAAATACCTGGGGGTGACCATAGACCGCCGCCTCACCATGGCCCCTCACGTCAGGAACGTGATCGCCCAGACGCGTGCCGCTCGCACCCTACTTGCCCCGGTTCTGAGGTCCCGGCTATCGCTCCGCGTAAAGCTGGGCGTGTACAAGACTTACGTCCGGTCACGCCTAACTTATGCAGCCCCCGCGTGGTACGCGCTGGTGGGAGAGTGCAACAGGAAGCGACTGGACGCCCAGCAGTCGCTCGCTCTACGCACCATCGTCGACGCCCCTCGCTACGTGAGGAACGACGTGATAGCCCGGGACCTGAGAGCGGAACCGCTCCGGGACTTCGTAGCTCGCCTGGCGGGGCGGATGTTCGCGCGCGCGGACCAGTCGCGCTGGAGCCACCTCCGCGGCATAGCGCCGTACCACGCGCGCCCGCCCGACCACAGGGGGCTGCCGCGCGAGCTCGCACCCGCAGCCCCCGCCCCACCGGACTGACCACTCGGACTCGACACCACCCTGACACCGGTTGACGATCGCCGGCCGGGCCTCCCCCAACGGGGTTCCACCCCGCCGGCTCGATCTTGCCGGTGTGAGAAGAACACCGGACATGAACATCGGAGCCTCACCCGAGGCCCCCACCCCAATGACCCAGCCATATTAATGGCTGGCGGCTGACACCGCTGCAGGGGGCTAACGCCCCGAACAGCATCCCCAATCCCCTGAGGGGGAATTGAGAAGACGTCCACTGCTGCACTGCTGTAAGCGCTTCTAAATGTAAAAGTCCTCTAGTAGTAATAAAAGTATCTAGACCTTACTCAAGACTTCTTCTTCGCCCCTCGCCCCCGCTCTACACTGTTTAATTTACTTTTAAAAAGCCATCAGTTCCTCACTGGTACTGCGTGTTCAATTTCACGCAAATTAAAAGAACACCCTATGACCAACGTCGCAACTGCTACGCAGCGATCGTGGGTTCAATCCTTGGCTTGTACCGATGAATTTTTGAAAAACTTATGTACAACTCAATCATTTGATATAAAATAAATAAATTTCTTGGGAAATCTTACACAAATCGACCTAGTCCCACGGTAAGCTTAATTAAGGCTTGTGATGTGGGTACCAGGCAACGATATGGGCTCATGCCTAAATCATGCGAGGTTTTTTCGGCTACTTTTTGATTTTGTTACATATCGCCGTGTTTCTTTTATTTACACGGGAGCACTAATCTTTTGTTCGTTTCTCTCATCTAGGCGATGTCGCATAAATACAGCCGACACTCGCCAGCGGTGGCATCAGTAGGTACATGACTAAAACAACCGTAGAAATGCTTGCATTTTCGATTATTCCGGATGTAAGCACTTTTGAGTATTGATTCCATTATTCCGCTCATTGGGGTTCCGTAGTAAACAAGGAACCCTTATAGTTTCGCCATGTCCGTCTGTCCGTATGTCCGCAGCACAGCTCAGGGGCCGTTAGTACTATCAAACTGCAATATGGTACAGGTATAAATACATTATTCAAATTCAAATTCAAATTCAAATTATTTATTGCGATTCATGTTGTACAATAAGGTCTTAAGATTAGTTACACAGTTCAAACATGAGCTCTGATAGAGCATAGCAATTACATTAAAACTAAATATTATATAACACGATTTTTACAAATATAAACAATACATTATTCTAGAAATCATAAATGTCATATAAATACCCAATCAATAATTTAATTTAATTTAATTTAATTATTATATAGAATGTCAATATTAAATACAATTATTATGTTCATTCAGAAATTCATCTATGGTATAATAAGCTTTATTTAATAGGTAAGATTTTAATTGCATTTTAAATTTACGTGAATCATATATTTCCTTGATTTTATTTGGCATTTTATTAAATATTTATACTGCCATGGCAAACGGGCCAGAGCTAACCATTTTCATTGTTGTGGCAGGTAAGGCTAGTTTTTTTCGAGGTCGCAATGATGGTCCATGTGAGTACTGAGGAAATAGTGATGTATTATTTTTTACAAAAATAGCAGCTTCTAGGATGTATATTGACGGCAGGGTTAAAATTTTTTGTTCAATGAAGTATGGCTTGCAACTTGTCATATTATCCTTATTAACTAGGATTCTTAGGCAGCGTTTTTGGAGCTTAAACAGTTGTACAGCATCAGAACTATTACCCCACAATATAATTCCATATTGCAACCATGCATGCGCGTAGGCATAGTAAGCACAAGTAGCGGTTTTTAAGTCGGTGCATTTTTTCAACTCATAAAGGGCGTAGGTGAATCGGCTCAACTTAAGAGATATTTGATGAACATGCTCTTTCCAGTTTATAGCAGAGTCGATATTAATTCCTAACAGTGAAGCTGTATCTACACATTCCATTTTCGTATTCTCGAAGCTATAGTTTATATCTAGGCTGCGCTTTTGGTAGGGTTTAAATTCTATAAGTTTAGTTTTGGTGAAATTGATTTCAAGGTTATGTTCGTTTAGCCAATTAACAATATCAGAAATAATTTTATCAAGATGATTTTTTAGCGTAATATTATTATCGCACGAGATCACCAATGATATATCATCAGCAAAAAGTATGCTAGAACAATTTATTATTTTGGGCAAATCATTAATATAAATTAAGAATAAAATACATCCGAGTACACTGCCTTGGGGGATTGATTGGGTAACCTTAGTAAACTTAGATTGAATTTGTTGTATATTTCCAGTTGCGTGATTATAGTATTCAATTTCTACGCAGTGTGTGCGATTCGACAGGTAGGAGGCAAACCAATCGTAGGGTAAGCCCCTTACACCAATTCCGCGCAACTTAAGTAATAGAATATCGTAAAGTACCCGATCATAAGCTTTACTCATATCAAGTAATATGCCAATAGCGTATTTTTTATTGTTTATTATATTTAGAATATCTTGCATGTATTTAAAAACAGCTAGAGTAGTTGACCGGTTTTTTCTGAAACCATTTTGTGAGTCGTGGAATATATTGAATTTTTCACAAAAGGAATATAGACGATTTGCCATAGCGGTCTCAAAGATTTTTGAAATTGTTGATAGGAGAGCTATTGGACGGTAATTAGTGGTGTCACTCAGTATTCCTTTCTTATGTATTGGTTTGATAACCGAGAGTTTCAGCAGATCAGGAAATACACCCTCAGCAAAGGACTGGTTTATGATAAGAGTTAGTGGTAGAGCTAGTTCACTTGCACATTCTCTAATCAGCAAGGGTGGTAGTTCGTCTTGGCCAGAGCTCCGTTTGTTCTTAAGGTTTTTTATTGTTTTGTAGACTTCGAGCGGAGTGACCGGGTTCACAAAGAATGAATGTTCTGGGCGGATAATTGGTGGCAATCCTCTCGGAGGTGAGATGTTAGCATCGATTGCACCTACGGATGAGAAGTAGTCGTTGAAGTAATTAGCTATTCGTGCTGGGTCTTTAGTTAATTGATTATTTATGTTTAATTCGATATTGGCTCTATTTCTCTTTGGAAGTTTGTTAGTATTTTCACGTACAATTTGCCACATTGTTTTGACAGTATTACTTGATTTTCTCATATTTTTAATGTTTTGTAACTTTTTTGAAGCGGAAACTGTTTTTTTTAAGCAATCGTTCGTACTGACTGTAGTATTTATTAAGAATGGAGTTATTTGCTGTAGTTTTGAATGCTTTTAATAACCGTTTATGCCTGCATGATACTTTTATACCTGTTGTTAACCATGTTTTCCTAGTATTATTTATTACTATTTTAGTCTTAATTTTCGGTATGCATGTATTTAGTAAATCGGTTAATATTTCATGCAGAGTGCTGTAGTTTTCATTTACAGTTTTTTGTCCTGTCAATATGTTTGTAAAATTAATTTTTCCTAATTTTGACTTAAATAACTCTATATTTTTCTTGCTAAAATGTCGTTTCCATGTGTACCAAATGTTTCTCAAGCTTATTTTGATTGACGGTATACAGATTCGAATTCCTTTGTGGTCTGAAAGTCCAAAGTCCTTTACAGTTACGTTTATGTTACAAGTGTAGTTGGTAAATACAATATCAATACAAGAGGCACTCGTATCTGTCAGTCTAGTTGGTTCTTGAACATGTTGTTTATAGTTAAAGCTAGACATTAAATTTAGAAGATATTTTGTGCAATTTGTATTTTCCAGTAAGTTTACGTTAAAATCACCGCCAATTGTAACATCTGTTTTTGCGTATTTATTTCGCAAATATTTTAAGAGGTTTTCTAATAATTCAAAGAAATTTTCAGGCATACGTTGTCTGTTGGGCCAGTACACGTTTACGAAAAGTTTATTTATTCTTGGTAGTTCAACAGCACATACCTCGAATAATGATTCAATCGACATATCACATATCTCTTTACATTCTAAGTACTCCATATCTTGTTTAACAAATATACATACACCTCCGCCCTCGTTGTTAGGGCGGCAGTAGTACGAAGCCAGTTTGTAGCCGTCGACACGTAGGAGATCCAGTTTGGCCGGAGAAATCCAAGTTTCAGCAATACAAAGAATGTCGATGTCATCATCCAGTTCACTTTCTATTAAATGGCGTTTATTTTTTATACTACGAATGTTCTGGTAAAAAGCGTTCAAGTTATTCACGAAAAAGTCCAGTATCCCGCCGAATTTTATTCGAAGCACCGCGGTTTGTAGCACAAGTGGGTGTTTGTACACTTTCTGTGGAAGCTTCTTGCTGGTCAGTCACGATGGAGGCCCTCGGTGGAGACTTATCATTGGATGATTTCGAAGATATAAAAACTTCCTTTCCGTTGACGTACAGGCGATTATTTCTGATGTACGCGAGTTTTCCTTGTTTTCTAGCGTTTTTCAGGTGTTCCCTCTGTAATCTTCTGTGTTCTAAAGCTTGTTTGTCTAGGTGCTGAGAAACTGCGTAACCAGTGTTCTTAAAGCAGTTGGCGTTGTCGAGTATAAATTTTTTCATCCTCTTACTGATGAGTTCTATTGCTACGGGCCGACGGTACCCTTGTTTACCAACTCTATTGACGGATTCGATAAATCCGTTTATATCAATATTTAGGATATTGTAAAACATCTGGCTTAGGCGTGGATAGAGTTCGTTTTCAGTTTCACCCGGATATTCGTCGAGCCCATATAAAATTATATTTTTTCCGTAATCTTCATTTTTTTGTTGGCCTATATTTTTAAATTTTTCCTGCAACGCTGATAATTCCAATTTAATTTTTGAATTTTCTTGTTGCAAAATTTCTATTTTATTTTTTGTAAACTGTAGTTCTTCGCCTAAGGTTTTATTTTGTGTTAATAGTTCGTTAAACTTTTCAGTGAGGTTTTGGTTCATTTGAGACATTGCCGTATTTATGCCAGATTGGATAATTTTCTCCACGTGAGCCATCAAACGGCTATTGTTTTGTTGTAATTTCTGGTCTAGTAGTCTGCTCATTTGGTCTATAATTCCGTTATCCGTATTACTTTCTACAATGTTTCGCTGTGTTATTTCATGTAAGTTGCTGTCGCCCAGTGGGCGATGATGATAGTCGACTGTGTCCTTCATATCACCAACTGACATTGCCGAACTATCCAGCAGTGATTGTTCCAATTGTGTGCGTACAGGTGTATTGTCATTTTTACGCCTAGATGTAACATTTGAGCAACGCGGGCAATGCCACATTGTTTTAATTAAATAGTTGCTGGTCATAAAGGTGGCTGTTGTTATGTTAAGACATGTATGATGGTACGTATCTTTGCATACTACGCATATTAGAGCTTCTGTGTCTGTTAACGGGTTAGGGCACGCCAAACACTTCATAATTGATGCTCTCTTGCTTTTATTAATATAAGCAATCAAACTGTTTATACGCAAAGTTTGAAAGTTAGGCCTATTTTTACGGCAAGCGGCTGTTAGCCAATGCTCCGAATACAGATATCGCAGATATCGCGATCTCTCTTCTTCTCGGATTGTCTCGTTCCTCAAGTTTAGTAGATAAAGTAAGAAAACTACTGTGGTGCCCTTCTTTTCCACTATCTCGCTCTCTCAAGATCGATCGGTATCTGTGTAGCCTGTAGGTTCAGGGTAGTGTCGCTAGATGTCGCTGATAATTATTAACACCTTGGCGGACACTACTCCAGACACAATAGAAGAAACAATGAGATTACGCCTATAGGCGTTTAGTTTCTGCCAAGTTGTTGAGGGGAGAATAAAATATACAAAAAAAAACTTTTAATATCATCTAGGTGCCAAAAATATATTTACACGACCTTAATGTCAAGCCAAAAGAGTCGTGTAAATATATTTATGACGTCGACTGTACCTCCCTAGTCGTGAAGTTGGGATGATAATTTTATTTTGATGTAATCCCACAGCGTGGGGTATCATTGAGGGTCTCTATACGTAGAAAGTTTTTTTCAAAATACAAAATCTTCGGAATTATCCGCTACAGAAGAAAAAAGATTCGTGTCTCTCACCCTCTAACCTTTGATCCACAAAATATGAAAAAAAGATCGTCAATAGGGGGCTTACATAATACTTTAAAATAAAACTTACATTCATGCAAAACAATTTGGAACTAATTGGCGCAGCCGTTTTTGAGTAAGCACGGAAACCCACCCTGAGCATGGCCCGACATGCTCTTGGCCGGTGTCTTTTATTTTTCCCCAAAGTATTAGCGGTGGGTTTCAGGTTTCAGAGATGTAGCCTGACGATATAATACATAATTATACAGGGTGTTCCACGAGCCACTGAAAACCTTGAACGGGGTGATTTAGTAGGTTAAACTGAATAACTTTTACTATGGAGCTAACCCAGAAATCTCAAAAAAAATTGCCTTTTTCGTATAAAATGTCGTGATCAATCGGTCAAAATGTATGAAAAAGACAACTTTTTTTTTAGATTTCATAATTGGCCCCATATTAAAAGTTGTTCAGTATAGCCTACTAAATCACCCCGTTCAAGGTTTTCAGTGGCTCGTGGAACACCCTGTATATAATTATGTATGTAAATATATTACTGTCCCAAGAGATAACCTTCTTGATAAGTTTACGGTATGTCAGCTTCAGTAATGAGTGTGGTATTTAGCGGAGTACAACGTAACAATTTATTTCTTGAAAATTATGAGGACAACAATGAAATCCGGACTTACTTAAAGTCCGAATTTCATTCTTGTAATGTAGTTATTACACATTACTGCGATCGCCAATCCGCTTGCCCAGCGTGGCGATTATGGGCATTTACCTCCTAATGCGTCTACATATACGCATAGTTAATAGGAGAGGCCTACGTCCAGCAGTGGACTATCATAGGCTGATGATGATGATAATGATAATGATGAATGTAGTTATTAAGCATCCAATAATCTTCATATACATATTAACCATTTATTTGAGCGACGTCTGAATTTTATATAATATTCCACCCTGTGCTGTTCTCGTAACATTATTCATTCATTGTTTTCTAATGCTCATAACTACTTGAAATAACCATATTTCTTGAGAACACAAACAATTTAATTTGTAAACAAGAAAATAATTCTGCCATTCCGATGAGCTGGCTAACATTTCCGCTACAGTGTGGCTACATCAAATCGAAAAAGTATCGAAAAAAACTGCGAATCAACGGATCACTGATATCACAGTAGGTACAGTCACCACATGGGAATGTTGAGCCACTTGGCAATGGATGCAATTTGGTCGTGTAATATTATGGGTTCGGTATTTTTCGTTAGTAGGCACGATCGCGACAAGACCGATGTTCCCCGATGATATGTCAGTCAAATACGAATCTTTGTTGCGTCAAAATTTCAGTGTGTCAAAACTAGTTGAAATAATAAAAAATTCTTCGTCTACGAGAATTAAGGGTTAGTCATCGGCCATTATTAGACGCTAGATGTCGTTATTCCTAGAGGAAACTAGATAACGACAGTTCTTCATAGATTTGTCTAAAATCGTTTAGCAATTACGATTGCTTCAAATCGGAAGCCATGATGTATCTGATATTAATAGGCGAGGTATATTTCCATCCATTCATATTTATGTATTCGGTCCGCCGAAGTCGTTCGGTGCGGACGTGTCTATCCTGCAGTAAATCTGCGAATTTTTAATTCTTATTTTAATTTGTGATTGGCCGAAAGTGTTATTTCTAATTCCTTGTCCCTCCTGCGGAGCTGTTACGGGTTGTCTCCGCCCAGTGGGCGGACTTAGAAAGAGACGCCGGTTTTTTGTGAGTTCTCGGGGATCGAACGCACGTCGTCGGATTGAGAGGCCGCTGTCATTACCACCGAGCCAAACATCGCTTTGCGCTTGCGGCGAAATAGAACACTTGAGATGCGAGCGCGCTGACGTCATCACAGCCGTGAGTATCGACTACGCCGTGCCGCTACGAAGTGCTACGACCCGCTACGTGAGCTCTGACGTCCTGCTGTGCTACGCCGGACGATAATCGTGCAGGCAACTTGAACGTTATTTACGGCTAGTTAAAACTCATTAGACAACACTAAATATGGCAATGCAAAGAGGAGATAGTGCGGAGTTGGTTTGTCATGGTTGTCCGAATGAACTCGCCGTTGGTGAGGAGTACATCCAGTGCATGGTTGCTTCGTGCGGTAAGCTGTATCACTTATCATGCATAAATAAAAATCTTCCGTTGGCAGAGAGAGATACATGGGTCTGCCCTGAGTGCTGTGTCACTTACAAAAAAAGTGGAAGTAACTGCGCAACTCCGGTAGGTACACCGATCACTATCAAAAACATCGCTGTAAGGAATAGAAACGAGGAAAAGTCGTTACCTCAGCCGGAGCGAAATAAAAGTGATGGACATACTGCACATACTCAATCACCAGCTGAAGCGGCACTACTGCTTGCAGAGATAAACCAGATCCGGGACCAGATGAGTATGCTCTCGGAACAGCTAACCGACGCCTTGTTAACTGTCGCAAAATATCACGTTTCACTCACCGATTGCTCGAATAAGCTGGAAATGGTCAACACAAGGTTGGAACGCTTGGAACTTACATCTGCAGGGGAGAGTAGCTGCGAAAAATCAACAGATCCCGAGTCTTCTAACAGCGGAAGGTCAGCGCCGAAGCGAAAACGGAAACGCAAGACGCAGAGAGCGCAAAAACTAGCTGAAGTTGAGAGGAACGAGGCTGTAAGTAACTTGGGTAGCGAAATAAGTAATACCGAGGCACTTCAGGCTTCTCTAATAAACCAAGAGAGTAGTATGAGTATGATACGGACGAGTGGAACTTTAACCGACCAGACACCAGAAGTAGATATTGCTCCCACGGTCAGCGACGGGTCAGACGCAGGCAAAGGCAAGAAAGCTAAACCTGTAAATAAACGTTTTCCTCTCTGCGGTGCACAGGGGGACCTGATGTTACGTCCCTTAAGGCTGTAGAATATCCGAAATATATACACCTCTGGAATATGATATCCAGTGCAGATGAAATACGGGATTATTTAAAAACGTTGTGTCCTGAAAAAAAGTGCACGGTTCAAGAGCTCACACCTAAAGGGGCTTACAAATCTTATAAAATAGGAGTCCCGCGAGAACTGTATGACAGGTGCCTTTCTGCAGAAGTATGGCCCGAAAATGCTCGTGTAAAGGCATGGTTTTTTCGGAAATCGCACAGCAGCAACCACACGGACTCCGAAGGTAAATCGGATCGTCAGAGAGGAAACAGAATCGACGATAAACATCGTGTATCAGAACGTAAGGGGCCTCAACACGAAACTTAGTTACTTTAGGCAAAACCTTTTATCTTTAGAATGCGATGTCATTGCGGTAACTGAGTCTTTCCTTACTGATGCCGTCCACGATGCTGAGCTGATGTGCGGCGGGTGGAGCGTGCTGCGCCGAGACCGCGCCACAGGCGCGCGCGGCGGAGGTGTGCTCCTCGCTGCGCGACCAGGAGTCCGACTCCAGCGTTGTGAAGATTACGAAACTCCAAGCGGAGAAGATTTGTGGGCTACTTGTGTTGTCAACGAAATGACGTGTTACATATGCGTAGTGTATATTCCTCCTAATGCAACGGACGAAACTTACCTTAGATGGTTTCAGAAAGTAGAGTCAGTGATTGAGACATTAAAATGTGAAGTTGTGGTTGTCGGCGATTTAAACTTGAACCCGATACGAGTACATACATCTCAAAATGTGTTAGCTTATTATGGTTATTTTTTAGCAGTATGCGGTTTAAAGGAGACGAATGAGGTGATGAATGGACATGGCGGTAAGTTAGATGTTGTGCTGGTGTCGGAGCGCATCTCGGGTACTGTAGTGACAGAGTTGCCAGGAATGGGGCTGGTTGTGAGACCTGATACATATCATCCCCCTCTGGATATTTCGGTTTCAACCGACTGTCTATCGCGTCATTCTCCTACGGAACGGTTGGCCCCTAGTAACTTAGCAATGGACTTGGATTGGAATTTCCCTAAAGGTAATTATGAGCTCATGTATAAATTAGTCTCGGAAGTAAGCTGGCAGGGAGTTCTCAATTTTGTGGAGGTCGACAGTGCCGTAAATAAGTTTTATGAAATATTATACCAGATTTTTGATTCATGCGTACCTAAACATAATCGTCAGAAAAAGCTGGGTAGACGCTATCCCGTCTGGTTTACTGCAGACCTTATTAAGAACTTAAGACAAAAAAGTTACTTACATCGAATTTGGAAACGCACGAACAATGTAGAGTCGTACAATAAGTTCGCGAAATTAAGGTCTGAGGTGAAAAGACGAATGGCGTCTGCGTACGACGATTACGTCGGCCGAATTCAAAGAGAGGTAAAAGGAAACCCTAGGGCATTTTGGCAGCACTTGGACAGTCTAAAGACAAAGGGAGGATTTGTTAACAGTGTGAAGCTTGATGGGAAACATTTTACCGGATCTGAAGTGGCTGATGCGTTTGCTAGCTATTTTTCTGGGGTATTTTTACCAAACAGCCCGGTGCTTGATCCTAATGCTTCAGAGATGGAAGATCAAAGTCGGAGTGCCAACTATATCCATGTAGCTGCAATAACAATGGAAGAGGTTGTGTCAGGGATAAAGCGTCTTAAATCCAACTGCGCTATAGGGCCTGATAAAGTGCCAGCGTATGTTGTAAAGGGTTGCATGGAGTACTTAAAAGCTCCTTTGCAACATATCTTTAATTTGGTGCTAAGTTCTGGCTTGTACCCTCTACGCTGGAAAATGTCAAGGGTCAGACCTATCCCAAAGGCAGGTGACAACAGTCTTGTCGAAAACTATAGACCCATTGCCGTCCTATCCACTATGGCTAAGCTATTTGAATCCATACTCCACCGAACACTATGTGCGCAGGTTAAACCATTTCTATGTGACGCACAGCACGGGTTCAGACGCGGCCGCTCTGTTGACACCAATTTATTGACGTTGGCTGATAGTATTTCTGAGCACCTGGATAGAGGAATACAGGTCGATGTCCTTTATTTTGATTTCGGAAAGGCTTTCGATCGCGTGGATAACGATGTGTTGCTGAAGAAACTAGCTCAGATTGGGTTTTCGCCCGCATTATTGTCCCTCTTCGCGAGTTATCTACGCGATCGACAGCAGTATGTCCAACATGGATGCTTTGTGTCGGCACCATACCATACCCGGTCGGGTGTGAGTCAGGGCTCCATATTAGGACCTTTCTTGTTTGGGATCATGATAAATGACCTCAAGTCAGTTCTTCGGTCGGCTCAGTGTCTGCTGTACGCTGATGATCTCAAGTTGGTGTATGGAGTTGAGCAAAGCGCTGACTGTGATTCGTTGCAGAGTGATATAGATTCGGTGTTTCGGTGGAGTGTGGAGAACAAGCTGCTGTTCAACTCAGCCAAGTGTTGCGTCTGCACTTTCAGCCGTGCTCTTGTCCCGATACACGTTCAGTATATGCTTGGGTCCGAGCTAATAAATCGCGTGTGGTCGGTGAAAGATCTAGGTGTAGTCTTCGATACGCGTCTCACTTTTCATGAGCATATCTCATCGCTCGCTGCCAGTTGCTATCGAAGGCTGGGCTTCGTTATCCGCAACCTTCGTCACTTTAACGACCCCAGTGCCATCAAACTAGTATACAACGCTTTGGTGAGAAGCAAGTTAGAAACCTCGTCGATCATTTGGCATCCATACGAATCTTCTTACACCTTGCTTCTCGAAAAGGTTCAAAAAGCTTTTCTGAGATTTTTATTCCGGAAAATGTATGGGTACTTCCCTTTTCTCTACCCAACCAAGTATATTCTAGGGACCTTAGGTTATAACTCGTTGGAGGTGAGACGTAACCTTAGCCTTCTGTCTTTTGCATGTCAGACCCTCCGCGGTGATTCTGACTGCCCGGAACTAGTCAGTCGACTTGTGCGACTGCATGTACCGGACGTCCCCAGAATAGCCCTTAGACCACGGCGACGCGACCTGTTGGCAGTGCCGGCGGCGCGTACCGTGTCGCGCATCAACTCTCCACTGCTGCGCGCTCTCACACACCTAAATGCGCTCTTGACATCTGCACCAGAGTGTGACTTGTTTGCATGGCGATGGGCGGCTGTGAGAAATGAATGCCTGAGGTTCTGTGAGGGGATGGATGTTAGGCTTTCAACTGTGAAAATGTAATTGTGTGTTATCTATGTAAATCTAAATGTATAGCAACTTATTTGTACCTTTGTTATTTTGCATGACGAATTGGATGTACTGTAAAGTCGTGTAAATATTTGTAAATAAATAAATAAATAAATGTAAATAGGCATATTATCGAGCAATTTTAAATTATTTTTTTCATTGACAGAGACAAATGCTATTGCTATCTTTATTATCATTCGTTACAGCTCAGTTGACGTTAGTTGAAAACTTATGTAATGTAACCTTTGTAGACATATGGTAGGTAACCTTTGACAATCTACCCATAATCCTATAATGTGTCAGTAGCCATAAAAATGTATAAAAGAAACTTGATAGTTTCTGACTGAAATTCTAACTTTGAAAAAATACCTGTCAGTGACAGCCGTTAAAAGGAAAGTGAACGAATTTACCATCAGGGCTCTGAAGTTGGATTGACGTCTCCAGGTCTAAAGCGGATGTTATAACGTAACTATAGTAACGTCAGCTTCCGGAAAAATAGCGAACAATCATTGGTTAAACATTTTTGTTATTACGTAACCATGGTAATGTCACCTTCTGAAGAATACGCGAGCGGTCATTAGCTAACCGTAGCAACGACCGCCCCATTGGTCAGTGTGATGATTAAACGATATAGCGGCGGGGTACGGCCGCGCGGTGGCGAGAGATTTGACAGCTGTCACTCGACCCGAGCGGAGGTGCACGCAACGGCTATTTCTAATTACTTATCTGGTGTTTAATTGTTAATCTAGAAACCTAACTTACCCCTAGTGATTAGTGGACGTCACAAGTGGCGACGAGTCTGTGGGTAAGTCCGAGAAACAAAAGTTTTGGAAAAAGGGAGAGAGATAACCTAAAAAGAGACTCTGCTGTTTAGCTAACGAATATGCTATGTTTGCGTGTTACCAATACAATACAAGTTAACAAACTATAACTATGAATAAACCAGATTTTCTGTATGATTTGTCTATAAACAACAAACAAAGTAACTTTTACAGAGCTGACCTAACCTAAATTTCATTACATACGATACGAGTGCTTACAATAGTTTGTTAAAAAATATCTACGCCCAAAAGGGTTGTAATTGTAAAGGAAGACACGTAGACATTGCATTTTAACATAATAATACTAATAATTATCTCTCCCAACCAAGTAGTAGTAGGTTTGAACGAACCGGTACTAACGAGAAAAATAATGACAAGTAGTAGTAGGTCTATAAAGGCTGGTACTAAGAAGTGAATTAACAAGAAGTAAACTATTAACATGCCTATTGTGTAATAGTTGGTACTTACGACTAGACCTGGATATGTAAGTTTTGTAAAATAACAAAAATAATAATAAAAAAAAAAATGCTTACCTGTATGCAAACAGAGTACCTATAAGTAGTAAGTTGAGCTGTCAACTGGTACTAGCAAAATAAATGAGAAAAGTTGTATAGGTAGTTTGCATTGGTACTAAAATTAAGATCTTGTTTTAGGTCGGCCAGAATGTCCCAAATACCACCCTTAGAGTCGTTTGACTGCGAAGGCGACTCCATTTCTGTGGGGTTGCGCTGGGAAAAATGGAAAAGGGGGCTCGAATTGTATTTAGTGGCATTAAATGTGTCCGAACCGGAAAAAAATAAGGCTACCTTGCTGCATGTAGGCGGGTTATCTCTTCAAGAGATATATTACAATATTCCTGATAAGGTGGTGCCTGATGAGGACAAAGACAAAGTTGATGCTTATAAATCGGCCCTTGAGAAATTTGATGAATTCTTCTTGCCTCGTCAAAGTAAAATATATGAAAGACATTTGTTTCGGCTTTTGAAACAGGAACAAGGTGAAAGTTTCGAAAAATTTCTTGTACGCCTTCGACATCAAAGCAGCAAATGTAAGTTTTCTTGTGAAGAAGACAACTTAATAGACCAGATTGTTGAAAAATGTTGGTCAAAGGACCTTAGAAAGAAAATCCTTACCTTAGGTGATTCGGTCACTCTGACCAAGGTAATTTTGGAAGCAAATTCAATAGAGGCTGTAGATAGGCAGCTAAATGATTATAACCAGTTGCCACAGACCTTGACCATAAATAAAATAGATACAATAAAAAGAGGCAACGCTGGAAAAACCGGATGCTCAAGATATGGAAATGAAAGTCACAAAGCAGATAGCAACAGTTGTCCCGCCAGGTTTAAGCAATGCCTAAAATGTGGGTTTAATGGACATTTTAGGAGCCAATGCAAAACTCGAGTTTCTAAAAGAAAACATCCACACTCAAGCCATGTTCCTGCAAAGAAACCTCATTTGGAGACAAAAAACACTGAGAAACCATATATTAAGACCCTACCTCAGAAGACTAATGTTGATTACATATTTCACCTAGATAATGATGAAACAATCAGCTGCCATGTCGGAGGGATCAAAGTAGATTTAGTCATAGATTCTGGCAGCAAGAGTAATATTTTGACCGAGTCAACATGGAACTACCTGAAACAACATAATGTTTCGATAATGAATCAGGTAGTCAATCCAGACAGGGCTTTCTTTGCATATGGTAGTAGCACACCGTTGACGATTATTGGCTCATTTGATACAGACATTCAGGTAGGCGAACAACTCCAAACAGGGACATTTTATGTTATCAAGGACGGCTCTCGAGATCTGTTAGGAAAGGACTCTGCAATAGCCCTGAAAGTTTTGAAGCTCGGTTTGGAAGTAAACTCGGTAAGCGAACAAAGTTTTCCTAAGATTAAGGATGTTCAACTAGAAATTTCAATAAATAAAAATGTAAAACCAGTGGCTCAGCCCTGTCGGCGAGTCCCAATTCCCTTGGAGGACAAAATTCGGAACAAAATTGACCAATTGCTGAAATTAGACATTATAGAACCTGTCACTAAAGCCTCGGGATGGGTCTCGCCGATAGTGCCAGTTCTCAAATCGAACGGTGACGTTAGAGTGTGTGTAGATATGCGGAATGCTAATAAAGCCATCGTTAGAGAAAACCACCCGTTGCCGACAATGGATCAGTTGCTAACCAAGTTCAAAAAAGCGCGTGTATTTTCTAAGCTTGATATTAAGGACGCATTCCACCAAGTTGAGATTAGCGAGGACACTAGGGATATTACGACCTTTATAACGAGTCAAGGGTTGTACAGATACAAACGTCTTTTATTCGGGATTTCGTGTGCGCCTGAGCATTTCCAAAAAAATTTAGAGCGAGTCCTCCTGCCATGCGAAGGTGTTGTTAATTTTATAGACGACATTCTGGTGTATGGCAAGGATGACTCTGAGCATAATGCTAGACTGAAACATGTTTTAGAAGTTCTCAAAGAAAATAATATCTTGTTGAACAAGGAGAAATGCGTTTTTAATGTTAATTGTATCCAATTTTTGGGTCACGAATTATCCGAACAAGGAATTAAACCTCTCGACAAATATGTGAAAGTAGTGGAAGGATTCAGGGAACCAACAACTGTAGAAGAGATACAGAGTTTCTTAGGGTTAGTTAATTATGTCAACAAATGGATTCCAAACCTGGCAACAAAATCTGAACCCCTAAGAAGACTGTTGACCTTAAAATTAGGAAAGAATGCTGATATAACCTCACATTGGGGACCGGAACAAACACAATCCTTTCTTGATTTAAAAGAATCCCTTAGCAGCATTCATACACTCGGATACTATGACCCGAACGATAGAACTACCGTAATGGCAGATGCTAGTCCAGTGGGGTTAGGTGCTGTACTTGTTCAGTCTGACGATAACGGATCACGTGTGATTGCCTACGGAAACAAAAGCCTCACAGATGTGGAGAAACGTTATTGCCAGACTGAAAAAGAAGCTCTTGCTCTAGTTTGGGCTGTAGAACATTTTAGAATGTACCTATACGGCAAGGAAACATTTGATTTGGTGACTGATCACAAACCGCTGGAGGTTATATTTGGGAATAGGACCAAATCATGCGCGAGAATCGAGCGCTGGGTATTACGTCTCCAGGCCTATAATTTCAAGGTAGTGTACAAACCAGGGAAAACCAATATCGCGGATTGTTTATCTAGGTTGTGTACAACAAATGTAGCCCAGCCGTTTGAGGATGAGCATCACATAAATCAAATTGTTGAGTATTCTAAACCTTGTGCGATAGGGATGGATGAAATCATGCAAGAGTCTGTACTAGATAAAGAAATACAATTTGTCTCTGAAGCCTTGCATACAAATGTTTGGGATCCTTGTATTAATACGTACAGAATATTTCAAACAGAACTCTGGACTCATGGTGATCTTTTGTTGAGGGGGTCGAAGATCGTAATTCCGGAAAAATTGCGTCAAGCAGTTTTAAACGCGGCTCACGAGGGGCACCCCGGCATTGGAGCGATGAAAAGTAGACTGCGCACTAAAGTGTGGTGGCCAAAAATTGACTCTGATGCAGAGAAAGTAGTAAAAAATTGCAAAGGTTGCACTTTAGTGTCAGCTCCAAATCGCCCGATGCCACTTACCCGACGTGAGTTACCGACCGAAGCTTGGGTGGATGTTGCGGTTGATTTTATGGGTCCACTTCCCAGTGGGCATCATTTATTTGTCATAGTAGATTACTACAGCAGATACAAAGAAGTGAAACCCATGAAAACTATAACATCTGCCGAAACGATAAAGGTACTTAAAGAAATATTTTCACGAGTTGGAACCCCCCTTAATATAACCGCTGACAATGGGAAACAATTCACCAGTGAGGAAATTAAAACATTCTGTAGGGAATTAAATATTAAAATAAATTTTACTACGCCATACTCACCTCAACAAAATGGTGAAGTTGAGCGACAAAACCGCGACATCCTCAAAAGATTACGCATTAGCCAGAGCCAGAAATCTGATTGGTATGATGACTTGTTAAAATATTTAGTAATGTATAATAGTACACCGCACTCGACCACGGGTAAAACACCATCTGAGTTATTCTATAATAGGCAGTTTAGGGACAAACTACCGTTACTTTCCGATATTGATCAACCAATTGTTACAGACTTTAGAGATAAAGACAAAATAATGAAGGAAAAAGGAAGAAGTTACGAAGATAGGAAGCGAAGAGCGGAGATTACAGAAATAGAAAATGGTGAAAAGGTTTATGTAAAGAATCTAATAAAAGAAAATAAACTAACTACTAATTTTAATCCTACGCCACACACGGTTGTAGATAGTAAAGGGTCAGAATACAAATTAAGAAATGATGAGACTGGTCAGGAATTGAAGAGAAATATTGTGCACCTAAAAAGAGTAGAAGGTAAATGGGAGGTGTGTGGCAGAAACATGCAGCCAAATGATCCGGAATCTGAAGACCTTAATGATTGCGAAATGGAAGACGAATTAACGGAGTAGAAAATAGTTAAACCAGTATGATGATTAAATGGGGTATAAGACTGTAACTTAAAGTTATTATTATTGTGATTTTATATTAGTATATAAAATGTTTGTCAAACTGTTTAGTAAGACTGTAATTTAAAGTTGTTATTATTATTGTGATTTTATATTAGTATATAAAATGTTTGTCAAACTGTCTAGGAAGACTGTTATTCAAAGATTTCAAAGTTATTATTATTGTGATTTTATGTTAGTATATAAAATGTTTGTTAAACTGTTTAGTAGATTTAGATAAACTGGTAAAAGTGAAATTTGAAAAAAAGAAAGAGATGTGATGATTAAACGATATAGCGGCGGGGTACGGCCGCGCGGTGGCGAGAGATTTGACAGCTGTCACTCGACCCGAGCGGAGGTGCACGCAACGGCTATTTCTAATTACTTATCTGGTGTTTAATTGTTAATCTAGAAACCTAACTTACCCCTAGTGATTAGTGGACGTCACAGTCAGCAGAGTTCGGCTGAAGTCGTGATAACAGCCTCATAAGAGTTCGGAACCCGATTTGTATTATTCGACCAAGTTGCGAACAGTGGCAAGTGGCTCAACATTCCCGTGTGGTGACTGTACTTAATAGTAGATTATACACCAAGAGGATAAAGCACTGTTTTATATCACGGGTTGGTCGCAGGCGTGACATTGAATCCTGAAAATAACGAAGGACTCCCAGTTTTACTTCCGAGCGTAGCGAAGAAGTTACAGATTTCATTCCCAAGCGAAGCGAGGGAATTAAGACTGAGTCCTGTGTACAGTGAGGGATTCAAGCGCCCAGGACAAAAACAGTTTTATTCCCGACATTTATATTCTCTCATTTTCTCACCATATGCGAGACAATAAAAAACCGGATTTATCGGATCATATCAGCCGAAAGATGTCGTGACGGGTTTTCTTGGGCTTGCTGGAATCTTTGCTATGGCCTATGTCCAGCAGTAGTAATACTTAGTAGATAATATTTTATTGCAGCAAAATGAATAGTGTTGCAATTAAATAACTTAAATGTTAAAGCTATAAAATGGATACCGCAACTTGTCGCAACTTGTTTCTGTCGGTATAGCTTACTGGATTTAACAAATGAACATCGTGCGAATCTAGTTGGCTGCGGTGCCCGCGGCTTCGGTTTTTAACCGACTTCAAAAAGGAGGAGGTTTACAATTCATCGAAATCTTTTTTTTTTTGAAAATTGAGTTGGCCGTGCACGGCTCGGCACGCACCGCGGGTGATAATGAAATTTCATGCAATATTTACCTGATTTTTACCAAGGGATATAATGTCTTGCTTTTCGTGAGGTTTATATGACATATAATCTGGCTTTGACGAGCATGAGGTGTAAAATAGTACATTGTGCATCAAGGGAGGTAAGTACGGAATAACTAACGAGAGTGTTAGAAGCCCGACGCCGTTATCTTATCTTATTATCTTATCTTATTGGTGGGGCCCTTACGGATACACTTCGACCCATTGGGATCTTTTGTGTAATTGCCCCCTATTTCGCCTACCCCAGGGATTGTTCTAACAACTCAATTTGTTGGAGGATGGACCCTAGCGGTAGCGTTTTGACCTCCTTCGGATCCAGATAGCCGGTTCCGAAGTCTTTCATCCTTTGTCTGGCGAGGGCATGACATTCCCACATCAAGTGTTTCATTGTCTCCTCTTCTTCGCCACACATTCTACAGTCTATGCTGTCAGAAAGACCCATTTTGGCCAAAAGAGTTTTGACTCCAAAGTGCCACCGTAAACACCCCCGTTATGAGTTTGAGTTGTCTTTTGCTATATTTCCAAAGCTTTTTGCTGCAGCCCGAGTCTACTTCGTGCAAAAGTTCTTGGCCACCATGCCAGACTGCCATACAGAATGATAGGTCTCACCATCATAGTGTAGATCCACCTCAGTACTTTAGGGTTTAGGCCCCATGTTTTGCCATATGCCGACCTGCCGACCGTTAGGCGGAGGGCTTTTATGACTCGAGTTAGTATTCCGCGTACCGACCGTGATGCATACAATGTTTTTCATCACACTTGCCAACCAAAAAATAAGTTTTAAGACATAATATTATTTTCATCACACTTGCTGTCTAAGCGCGCCATTGCTTGCGGGCGTAGCGGGAGTAATAGAAAAGTGAAATTCCCTAGGGAGTAATAGAAATGTCAGTACGTCATTTGATAATATCATGTCTTAAATTTTTTTTTTGTCGGCAAGTGTGATGAAAAACATTGTATGCATCACGGTCGGTAAGCGGAATACTAACTCGAGTCATAAAAGCCCTCCGCCTAGCGGCGTCGGGCTTCTAACACTCTCGTTAGTAATTCCGTACTTACCTCCCTTGATGCACAATGTACTATAAATGACGTACTGAGATTTCTATTACTCCCTAGGGGATTTCACTTTTCTATTACTCCCGCTGTGCGCGCAAGCAATAGCGCGCTTAGACAGCAAGTGTGATGAAAAGTTAATTCATGTACGCGAGTTTATCCGTTTTCATTAATGTGAATTTTTGGAATTTTCTCATCAATGGCAACACTGAAGGCATAGTTAATAAGAAAACAAACGATCACAAGACAGACGGTTGGAGATCAGTGCGGGATGTTTAGTGAGCGATCGACAACAACAATGTGGCGCGGACTCTGGTAACTATACTGATTTATTCGCTGCTCAGCAGAAGCTATTTCACATAACTTAATAAGACGATGTAGGTATTCTAAACTAGCCCTAACACATTATTTAAAAACTGTTATGTTGTCATACATACTCGTGTAATATATGAATGTATTTATAATATTCCTGATAAAGTTCGTGATACAATCTCAATATTCTAAATTGTTTTACCTTCAACTGATCGTGCGGGTTCGATTCTCGTTTTGGTCTTTCTTTACTGTAGGTATAGAAAAACCTCAAACGTTTCTGCTAGTCAAAGACTGTCTGAAAGAGGTCAATTTTTAGTAATGTTATGGTAATCAAAAAAGACCCGGTAAATCCATTTGTCTAACCTGTGATTTAAAGGCTAGGTATTCATGAATAGCATTTTAAAGTATACACACGAAAACACAACCTGTAGTGGAACCATAAACTTCCCCAGCTTCGCAGACAGACCGTTAATTTTTTTTTCATTTAGGTTTGTCGTGCTGTCTGCAGTAACAGTCGCCGGGAAACGGATTTACGTGGACCAACCGTGGTATTATATTCAGTTCTATGCTGCTATAAACTCATACAATGGAGCTTTAAGTTCACACGTGAACTTAAAGCTCCATAATAGCATTTTGTGACAATAAAACAGCTCAGGCTCAGCAATAAGAGCTGTATTACGGTACCTATATAAAGGGTTCACATGTTCGTCTTCATTCTGCTGTAAGAATTTTCAAACACTACTTGCTGCTTAAGGGCCTTTTTTTTTATAACCCAGAGGAATGCATTGAATTGCATACCACTACGTAACATAAGGCCCCGGGGGTGAGAGCCGAATATTACGCATTGGTTATGTGGGGCTCTCTAGTCCACTAAAGACTAGCCTTCCCACTAAACCTCTGGGATGCTGCCAACCCCTGTGCCGTAGTGGTGAAGCCATGGGATCGCGAACATGTCACCACGACTCCACCGGCACTTTCGCCCTAGGGCGAACCCTCACCGAAAGACACACTGTAGCATAACCAGCATGCCTTACCCTCACCACTTCCCCAAGCCCCCAGGAAGCAGAGACCGCCACCGTCACACGGTGCTTCGGTCCCACCCTCTTCACTGCGGGAGGACAAACGCCCCTGCCCCGCAGCCTGCCATGGGAGGACAAACGCCCCTACCCCACGACGTTTGGCTGGTATTCGCAGAGGGAAGATAGCAAGCGCGCAACTGAGCGGCTATCCTCCCCCTCCCAGGGTGCACCACGAGGAGGAACCAGCCCTGCACCCCTGCTGCTTAAGGGCCTACGCTAACTTACGCGGACGCCTGCCGCGTGCGCACGCTCGCGGGTCCCGCTCCGGACCCCCGCCGCGGGCCAGCGAGTCCGCGACGGGCAAGAAACAAGTCCGCTCCGATGTGCCCGCCGCGTGCGCACGGAGCGGACACCCGAAACCCGCCGCGCGGATGAACGTCCGTCGCACGCGCCCGCGCCAGTTAGCGGTGTCTATACAATTTCTTTGAGGCGGGCGTCCGTTGCGGGTAATCCGCGTAAGCTAGCGTAGGCCCTAAGGGCAGTATAACGGGGAACTTAACGTGAAGTGCTGTATAATACACCACGTGTGCATTTATTGTTACCTATTTAAGATACCACATGTGAACTATAATAATGCTAATGGAGGTATAGTGACCTACATGTGAACTTTACTATTGGTTAGGGCTTAATAATTATCTGCTAGTCAGCCTTTATTCAGCCTATATTGATACAGTTTGCATAGCGACTGTTAAATTCTCTGTTCTGTTCTGTATCAGCTCACCAAAACGCATAGGTGTTTATCTTAGAATAATATTTATGAATAAAACTAGCGGCTAGTGCTGAACAATGTGTCATATGCGGAAATTTATACAGAGTTTGGCTGATTACACATGCACAACGTCGTGGACCTTTCTGTAGCAAATAACGTTAAAAAGTAATGTAAATTGTATTGGTGTAAAATCAATATAATTAACATGGGCGAGTACGCGAGATGACAATATTTTGCGCGCGATGTCTACAATCAATCAATCAATCAAATTGTTATTGATTAAATACAAAAATTTTACATGTCACATTGTTTACAACGTTATTATTACATACCGAAACAGAAATTAATTTCATTTTGTTACATTATTATTTATGAGAAACTGTTATGTCCAGCTACTAACTTCCAATTATATTTCAATAACATTTTAAAAATCTTTTTTAGTGTACTTACTTATAATTTACATACCTATAATTACTTGGTGGTATATAATTATATTGTGATTATACCTACACTAATATTGGGCTTTTGTAAGTAATCAGGTTGTGTCTAATTTAAGAAAAAAACCATCAATAGAATATAGTACAAAATGTCATATCATGCTCTCCTACGAGTAGTACTGTAAACAACCCCCCCCCTCTAATTTCTTTAAATAAAACGATTAAATGAATATTTTTTTTTAATGAACATATTTTATACAGTTAACCATAACATCGTAACTTAGAAATAAATTTAACTTGATTATAAATTGTACTTAATTATAAATTGGCCAGTGATCGTCTAGTCTAGGGTAGGACACCTATGTTGTGAACCGTATAGTAACAGAGATTCTTTAATGTGAAACAAGCTAAACCTTTGGACACAAAACAAACAGATATTTGGACATGTAATAATAAAGAGAAATGACTATTTATTGAAAGGAAAACGTGACGTTGTTATTATTGATTTTGAGGGAATATTAAGATAGATAGTTTTGACAGTATTAAGCACTGAAATTGAAGTTTATTGATTAGTAGAACAATGAGTAATGTAGATTATAAAATATATAATGTGAAGAATGAAACATTAAAAATAAAATTCCTCAGAGAGGAATATCCCCGACCATCTAAGTGACCTCTGTCAATTGACTGGAATTTCTAACAAATTTAGTACTTTTAACCCTAACACATCTGCTAGCTAAATTAACAATTCCAGCAATTTTGTGTGGGGTAAAGAGGCAACGCTAAACCAACCAGTGTGGGGTCGCCCCCGTCAGTTGGGCTTCCTCACTACTCCTAGCTAGATTTTACAGTGCTTCGGAACCTAACTGCAATGAAAACAAAGGGAAAAGATGAAAAGAAGCACCAAGTATTCATAAGCGTATCATTATATTGCAGTATAACCCCAAACTAAGCCTAGCTACAGCTAATACTCAAATTCTCCAGGGTTAAAGAGTGAAAAGCAAGCACTTATGTTAATAGTAATGATTAATGATACATTCATTCTCTCTGAATGATCAACCAAGATGAGCGTTCCTTCTGCTCTATAAGACCCAATGCACTGCTTCGCCTCGCAATTGGACCTTAAACAGTCTGACCAAAACTCTTTGGATCAGTCTGTAGCTACGAGACTCAACTTGACAGAATCATTGTTACTTTTATATTATAGTGAACACCTTTAACAGTTGACAGTGCATCGCTTGACGCCCCCCACACTAGAGAATTAGAGAACCTAGAAAACCAGAACAAGTTAACTAACAACAGCCCAGAATTGAGTTATATTATTAGGCTTTGTTAGAGAATATCGATTTTAAAGTTACTTTAGAATGAATGTTATAATTACCCTTCACCAAATGAATGACCGACTCTACTGACTGATGTTGGGAAGAAACTAGGTTGACTCACCATAATTTCCAGTAAAAATAAGGTATAACATTATTAATAGATACACACAGAATACTTGACATAACATAATTTGGGCAGAGCTTCGCCCTCCGGGGATTCCTTCACTGAAAAGACAGGGTCTTTACTCTTTCGCGGTCAAAACGCAAGGACCCTTTCTATAGAAATCCCCAGCCTTATATACAGAAATTTCATGACAAAATATGTCGAAAATGCTTTCATAAATTTTGAATATTTGAATTTTATAAATAAAAATATGTGAAACCAGACATGTATATGAAAAGCCCGTATTAAACTGAATACAAGAATTTACAACAAAGGTAAATTGTTGATAATTATTAATTTAATATTTTGTGGAAAAATATAATATAAATAAAATAAAAATGTGCATCAGATTTATCGCAACACAATGTCGTGGAAGGTGAGGTACGACTTTAACAACAAATGACGTTCCCATTTGTCATTAATGTCATTTGTAATCAACAAACATTAATATTTTATAACAAAATATTATTGTTTGTTTACGATAGAACAAACAATATTTATTTCAGGTTTCTGAGAATACATAATCATAAAATGTATTTATTACACACCAAAGTGTCGTCAGAATGCAATTGTTATAAATTATGGATGAATAACAAATCTAACTACAAATGTAAGTGATTTTACTGTTCAAACATGAACATGGAACAGTCACAATTCGCCCCCGATTTAAGTTTTGCAATGAAGAGCCGTACAGTGATTCGTGAAAAACTTCAATCTAAATTCTCAAAAGAAGAAAACTAATAAATCCATGTCTTGGATCAGTTACAATTCGTCCCCGATTTAAGTTTTGCAATGAAGTAACGTACAGTGATTCGTGAAAAACTTCAATCTAAGTTCTCATAAGAAGAAAACGAATAAGTCCATAATATATCTTTGATCAGTTACAATTCGCCCCCGATTTAAGTTTTGCAATGAAGCGCCGTACAGTGATTCGTGAAAAATTTCAATCTAAACTCTCAAAATAATTAAATGAATAAATAACGAATAAACCCATGATACCACAAAATGTAAAATAATCGAATACATATTGTTCCCAAAAGTGACAATTATTGACACTCCTACCCCAGCCCTGTGTAATTTCTGCATCGCATGACGTAATATCAACCGCAAGGTTAAAAATGCCAAGTTACCTTTTTTTTTTTAAATATATTTTCTTATCTGAAATAAAATTAAAAGGTCGCATTTAATAAATCTACGGCAAGGTCGATAACATCAACGCAAAGCAAAAATTTAATTAATGTGGTGGGTATAAATGACCATTACTCAGAAATATCCAACCTGTTCAGAAAGAGAACTATAAACCTTAAGGTATCGGTTTCATGAATAAAGATTGAAAAGATGCCAGAACGCCACTCCAGATGAAGCAGTAAAGGTTGTGAGGCTTTACGTTCTCTGTAGAAACCCTTCTTATCCCTTCATTTTGGCGTCCTTAAGCGATATTCCTTCCATCACATACAGAGCCACTGTCAACATTGTACTGACATAATGAAAAGACAAGATAGGTCTTCTCCAGAATGACTATCCCTTTCGATTTCTCAGTTGCCCTCCTCAATAATATCTTCATGGACCAATGACCAGTCCATAACCTCCCCAAACCGATTAGTATCCCTTTTCATGGCATATGTCTCAAACTTGAATAAAACAATTCTGATCCTACATGATTGAGTTTGCTCCCCTTTGTTGTGTTACTTATGTAAGGGAATAAACCATGACCGTGAAGTAATTAAAAAGATAAACAATTTTATTAGAAACCAAGTACCACTTACAAGATGCAAGGTCAACCAGGTTTCTAAGAAAATAAAAGTCAATTGAAAAGGTACATCAACTAGACAATCACGGCCCAAGAACAATAAATATTGTATATTTATCAGGTATCAAAATTACATTATCCAAGACGAGGTGTGTGCTCTCAGTTAGTTTTCATACCTTGTAAGAGTATCACATTGTCAAAAAATTGTACCTTTAAATGGTATAGTAAACTATCCTATCTCCAAGAATTCCTTGACAATGATCCTTGTGACCCCATATCGAACCCCTCCCCCCACCCTATGCACAATATCAATGTGTCAATAATTGCTGATCACATTCTTGACTTCGTGTCCTTGAACCAAAACCCTTTTTTACAAAATAAACATACATGTCACCATGTATACATCACACACTTGAAATACCCCACATCCCAATGGCATTCATCTCTTAATTAAATTATTCATTCATCACCTTACAGATTCCCCTTACGCGGATTCTCATATGGTTTCATTCAATTACCCAAAATCAAATAGAATATGATCATAAAAATATTAATTTTTGTTTTTAACCCAAATATAAAGATTACCCCGCATACTAAGTTACAATGAAAATGGTATGAATGATCTACCATGTCATAATATATCTACGCCAATAGCCGCTAAGTGCGATACACGAAGAGGACTTCTTTGTCGGAAACTTGACGGATATGACATCCACCTTAGAAAAATATGGAAAATGCGAGAATTTTCTATAAATACGAACCAGTTATAAAATTAAATTAACCAAAAATAGGAATCGTAATTTTCTCAGATGTGCGTCAAGAACTGTATCACGTACACATTCTCGTGGAATGCACCGCCAGGATTCTACGCGTCAAATTTACGCCAAATGCTGTTAGGATTGTGTATGAAAAATCAAAATGAAAAAATAATCAAAATGTAACAGTAAAAATAAGCACTTGAAAGCAGAACAGTTGGGTACAGGCAATGACAGTTGTACAATTGCCTGCGTAAGAAAATAATAAAAATGTACTACGCGCACAGCGAATTTGTTCACTGCAAAATTCAAGTAGTCAAAATGCTAGTCAAAATAATGAATTTACGCAACAAACAAAAATATTAATTTACGCTTCATGTACGCCCTAAGTATTAGGACCTGTTCTCACCAACGACTTGAAAGCAATTTCCATACAAAAATTGCACGCAGCGAAATCGCAAGTGATTTCGCCCCCATACAAAACTCGCTCACAAATCGCAAGTATACACAGAGCCTTACTAGTTATGTGCAACCATTACGCTTACTGCAATTTTGTCTTTGACAAATGAATACTATAGTACGCATATGCTAATTGGCAAGCTAAATGAATGTATGTTTGAATTACTTCAGTAATTGTTTTATTTATTTATTTTATTGAAGTTCACCCGAAGAAGAAAGTTAAGGAGAAGGTTATCAACGTGTCATGAACCTAAATAAAAAGAGAAAATTAAAGATACATGCAAAACAAACATTAGGTAGACTTAGGTGACAACAGCGTAGATCTGTCGAGTCATCTGACCCGGCGTCGAGTTGGGCAGGTTGCACCGGAACCATGGCTCGGTTGAGTCATCTGAATCGGCGTAGGGTTCGACAGGTTGCCCCAGAACCGTTGAAACACGACCTTCACCCAGAAGTCTGCACACACAATGGCATCTTGCCAGAGTTGGGCGTAATCAATTCCTTTTGGAATTAATTACAGGGTTACATTCCAGTAATGACGATTCCTCAGTAATGAATTACTAGTATAATAAAAATTACTGTAATACTGTACTATGGTTACGCCTGTAATCCATTCCTTTGGGATCGGTATTGTAATCAGCTCCTGTAATATTGAATCCACCGTAATCAAGTACTTCTGTAATCTGCATTACTTACAAAGTAATTTTGTTACTATTACTCGAAGAAATTGTTTTTGATTTATAATGTCATTCTAGTTGATATCTGACATCCTAGCAGTTTCATGAATGTTAAAAACGTATTCTGAAAATGTAGTATATTTTTAAGATCCAAAATGGCGGCAACTTTTTTTTGCAATCTTCATCATTATACTCGTTTTTGACTAATTCGCATACGTGGAATTCGATTTTCGGGTCCATTCTAAGATCCAAGATGGCGGCAACTTTTTTAGCAATTTTCATCATTATACTCGTTTCCGACTAATTCGCATACGTGGAATCCGATTTTCGGGTCCATTCTAAGATCCAAGATGGCGGCAACTTTTTTAGCAATTTTCATCATTATACTCGTTTCCGACTAATTCGCATCCGTGGAAGCCGATTTTCGGGTCCATTCTAAGATCCAAGATGGCGGCAACTTTTTTTAGCAATTTTCATCATTATACTCGTTTCCGACTAATTCGCATACGTGGAATCCGATTTTCGGGTCCATTCTAAGATCCAAGATGGCGGCAACTTTTTTTAGCAATTTTCATCATTATACTCGTTTCCGACTAATTCGCATACGTGGAATCCGATTTTCGGGTCCATTCTAAGATCCAAGATGGCGGCAACTTTTTTTAGCAATTTTCATCATTATACTCGTTTCCGACTAATTCGCATACGTGGAATCCGATTTTCGGGTCCATTCTAAGATCCAAGATGGCGGCAACTTTTTTTTGCAATTTTCTTCATTATACTCGTTTCTGACTAATTCGCATACGTGGAATCCCATTTTCGGGTCCATTCTAAGATCCAAGGTGGCGGCAACTTTTTGATTGCAATTTTCATCTTTATACTCGTTTCTGACTAATTCGCATCCGTGAAATCCGATTTTCGGGTCCATTCTAAAATCAAAGATGGCGGCAACTTTTTTTTTCCAATTTTCATCATTATACTCGTTTCTGACTAATTCGCATCCGTGGATTCCGATTTTTGTGGGTCCATTCTAAGATCTAAGATGGCGGCAACTTTTTTTTGCAATTTTCGTCATTATACTCGTTTCTGACTAATTCACATCCGTGGAATCCGATTTTCGGGTCCATTCTAACATCCGAGATGGCGGTACAATGTTTTTCTTTTTTTTGTAATTATTGACATTGTAGTCGTTCTTACATACACGAATTTATCGTCAATTTAAGATCTAGGATCTATGGACCTACCTAGTGAAAATAGAATATTTGGATTCCACGTGCGTGAATTAGTCAAAAACTAGTATGACAAAAATTGCTAAAAATTGTGTCGCCATCTTGAATCTTCAAATGAACCCCTAAATTCGGGTTCCACGTATGTGAATTAGTCGAAAACGAGTATAATGATGAAAATTGCGTAGGTACAAAATTCAATAACATGCAAAAAAAGACGCCGCCGTCTTGGATCTTACAATGGATTCTAAATTCGGGTCTCACGTATGTAAATTAGTCAAAAACGAGTACAATGACAAAAATGACAAAAAAAAAAAATTGTGCCGCCATCTTGGATCTTAAAATGGACCCCAAATTCGGGTTCCACCTATGTGTATTAGTCGAAAACGAGTACAATGACAAAAATGACAAAAAAAAGAAAAAATTGTGCCGCCATCTTGGATCTTAAAATGGACCCTAAATTCGGGTTCCACGTATGAGTATTAGTCGAAAACGAGTACAATGACAAAAATGACAGAAAAAAAAGAAAAAAACTTGTGCCGCCATCTTGGATCTTAAAATGAACCCTAAATTCGGGTTCCACATATGTGTTTTAGTCGAAAACGAGTACAGTGACAAAAATGACAAAAAAAGAGAAAAAAATTGTGCCGCCATCTTGGATCTTAAAATGGACCCTAAATTCGGGTTCCACGTATGTGTATTAGTCGAAAACGAGTACAATGACAAAAATTATAAAAAAAGAGAAGAAAATTGTGCCGCCATCTTGGATCCTAAAATGGACCCTAAATTCGGGTTCCACGTATGTGTATTAGTCGAAAACGAGTACAATGACAAAAATTATAAAAAAAGAGAAGAAAATTGTGCCGCCATCTTGGATCTTAAAATGGACCCTAAATTCGGGTTCCACGTATGAGTATTAGTCAAAAACGAGTACAATGACAAAAATGACAAAAAAAAAATTGTGCCGCCATCTTGGATCTTAAAATGGACCCTAAATTCGGGTTCCACGTATGAGTATTAGTCGAAAACGAGTACAATGACAAAAATGACAAAAAAAAAAAGAAAAAAAATGTGCCGCCATCTTGGATCTTAAAATGAACCCTAAATTCGCGTTCCACGTATGAGTATTAGTCGAAAACGAGTACAATGACAAAAATGACAGAAAAAAAAGAAAAAACTTGTGCCGCCATCTTGGATCTTAAAATGAACCCTAAATTCGGGTTCCACGTATGTGTTTTAGTCGAAAACGAGTATAGTGACAAAAATGACAAAAAAAGAGAAAAAAATTGTGCCGCCATCTTGGATCTTAAAATGGACCCTAAATTAGGGTTCCACGTATGTGTATTAGTCGAAAACGAGTACAATGACAAAAATGACAAAAAAAAAAGAAAAAAAATGTGCCGCCATCTTGGATCTTAAAGTGGACCCTAAATTCGGGTTCCACGTATGAGTATTAGTCGAAAACGAGTACAATGACAAAAATGACAAAAAAAAAATTGTGCCGCCGTCTTGGATCTTAAAATGAACTCTAAATTCGGGTTCCACGTATGTGTTTTAGTCGAAAACGAGTACAATGACAAAAATTATAAAAAAAGAGAAGAAAATTGTGCCGCCATCTTGGATCCTAAAATGGACCCTAAATTCGGGTTCCACGTATGAGTATTAGTCAAAAACGAGTACAATGACAAAAATGACAAAAAAAAAATTGTGCCGCCATCTTGGATCTTAAAATGGACCCTAAATTCGGGTTCCACGTATGAGTATTAGTCGAAAACGAGTACAATGACAAAAATGACAAAAAAAAAGAAAAAAAATGTGCCGCCATCTTGGATCTTAAAATGAACCCTAAATTCGCGTTCCACGTATGAGTATTAGTCGAAAACGAGTACAATGACAAAAATGACAGAAAAAAAAAAAAAAACTTGTGCCGCCATCTTGGATCTTAAAATGAACCCTAAATTCGGGTTCCACGTATGTGTTTTAGTCGAAAACGAGTACAGTGACAAAAATGACAAAAAAAGAGAAAAAAATTGTGCCGCCATCTTGGATCTTAAAATGGACCCTAAATTAGGGTTCCACGTATGTGTATTAGTCGAAAACGAGTACAATGACAAAAATGACAAAAAAAAAGAAAAAAAATGTGCCGCCATCTTGGATCTTAAAGTGGACCCTAAATTCGGGTTCCACGTATGAGTATTAGTCGAAAACGAGTACAATGACAAAAATGACAAAAAAAAAATTGTGCCGCCGTCTTGGATCTTAAAATGAACTCTAAATTCGGGTTCCACGTATGCGTTTTAGTCGAAAACGAGTACAATAATAATAATAATAATAATAAATTTTTATTTATTCAGACATCTCAGGTCCATCATGTTAATAAACAGCACTTATGTATTATGTTAGTTATAATTTTAAATACAACCTTAACCTAGTTAATTTTTAATTTATGTAATAAATCCTCTCTGAATGAGGGTTTATTAACTCCGCCATCCAATGTCTTTGCAAAAGACTATTGGGCCGGTCTGATAACACTCTTAGTATACTGTTGGGACTATCTTGTCTTCTTTTACGGATGGAGGCCATTTTCTTACGCATTATTGCGTGGAAGCCGTCTACATGGGCATCAGCAAACATGCCAGATGCACTACAGAATCTAGGTAGTCCCAACAGCACCCTAAACATGTTATTGTAAAGAACACGCAAGGCGCTGATTGCTCGTTGAGTGTATCTAGCCCATAGGCCGCTCGTGTAGAATGACTGACAGAAGGATTTAAATAAAGTTATTTTTACTTCTTCTGTACAGTGGAAAAACCTACGAGCCAGCATATTCCCCCGAACAGCCAGCGCCCTACGTTCTCTCTCAATATCACAGTCATCTCTCAAGTCGCTCGTGATCATGTGACCCAAATATTTAAAGCGGTCAACCTTTTGGAGCTCACTTCCATATAATTTAATGGGCGGTATGTTGCCCAGAGATTTGCCCCGAACCCCGAAAACCATGACTTCACTTTTTGAGCAGTTATATTTAAGGCCATGTGATTCTGCATAGGTTTCGCAAGTACGCAGCAAATCTCTGAGCGCACAAACAGACGGACTCAGCAGCACCATGTCGTCCGCGTAACTGATGTTATTGACCATTCGGCCATCAATTGAACATCCCGCATGCATGCTGCTGAGTTCGACTATCAGCTCATTAACATACAAGCAGAAGAGCTTCGGCGAGGACAATCCCCCCTGCCTCACTCCGCACTCCAACCTGTAAGTATCAGAGACCGCGCTTGCCCATCTAACACAGTTATCCTGGTTCTCATACCAGTGCCTAAATAAGTCAACCAGCTCCCTAGGCATACCAGTGGCCCTTAATTTCGCCCACAGTATCTTATAGGAAACCATATCGAAAGCTTTGGACAGATCTAAGAAACATCCGTATATTGGAGTATTTCTTTGCGTGTAGTAAGTGACAGTCTCCTTTAGGGCAAAAATAGCACTCTCTGTGGATAGTCCGGCTCGGAAACCGAACTGTGCGTCATGTAGATGTAAATATTTACCCAGCTGTTTGTCAAGAAGACCGTCAAGCACCTTCGCCGAAATTGTAGCTAACGATATGGGTCGATAGTTGTTCCCGTTAGATACGTCACCGGTTTTGTTTTTAATTATGGGGACCACTAATGTACGCATAAGGGCTGGCGGTAGATACCTGTGCCTGATACATATATTATAGAGCATGCTAAGAACCCGCGGAAGGTGCACACCTGCGTGTAGGAAGTGCTCGACGCTGAGCCCGTCGTGTCCCGGCGACTTACCACGACTCATGTGCTTTATGACGTCGGCAACTTCACGCGATGAGAAGTGAGTCACGGCAGCCTCACTGCCTTGTGACGACTGCTCAGCATCAAACACCCCCTCACAATTCCCCATAATAGGGGAAGCAGCTACTCTAAACTGGCGCATAAAGAGGTTTGCTATGGCGGTGGGGTCGCTGAGACCCTCCACGCTCGTAGGAAGACACGGCTTTGAATTTAATGACTGCGTGCTTTTCCAAAAACTTTTAAAATCTTTACTTGTATGGTGCTTAGCAATAATATCCATTTTAATTTTATTTTCATTTTTTAGACACCACTTTAATTTACCTTTAAAATAATTTCTAGATTCGCGCATTAATTCATAATAGTATCCACATGTCGGCTTCCCATATAAAACCCAAGTTTCAAAACATTCTCTCGCCTTTTTATGCGCTTCACTAACATGAAAGTTCCACCCCACGACCACTTTACGCTTATTATTTTTTGCCCGACTCTCGTAGGTCAAGGTCGCCGCTTGCGCAAGCGCTTGTGTTATCGTTAGGTATATATCATTTATAACCTGCTTATGTGACTCACAATTACACACCCTATCGGCACATGCACCCAACTCGGGGGGGAAGTGAATATCCCTCAAAAGCTCATGACACAATTTTCCATATCTACCTATTTGGTCAACGTTTCTGGTTCCCCATAACACTTTATTTTCACCCTTGCTTAGATATGTTAATTTAGTTTTTATGATATTTAAGTCACACTCCACTACTAAGGGAAAATGATCGGAAGAATATACATTATAGTCAATATAAACATTTGTTATAGTTTGCCATGCGGAACACGTGACAAGGCAGTGGTCAAGCCATCTTTTACTATTATGAGCCTCACTTACAAATGTGAATGTTTGAGAGTCAACATCGAGATATTCATAATCAGCACAAACCCACATTTGTTCCGATGAGAAAGATAACATTTCTCTACCGAATATCTCCGTGCTATGAGCGTTATAGTCTCCCATCATATACACACATTCGACACTACTATTTTCAATTAACGCACTTAAAGTACCTAAACACTGCGTAAACAACGGCAAGTTCTCTTCGCAATTTGTTGGCATATAAACATTCGTAACTAAAAACGCACTATTGTTTGTTGTCACTTTTATTGCAGTTAAGCGATCATTATCCGTCGGGATCACAGAGACGTTCGAAAATAAGGACTTACGCCATAAAATTGCAACTCCACCATACGGTCGCCCCCGTAGCACTCCGGACGAGATATCAACAGATGATGATCCAGTGTATGCAAAATCTGCATGTATTGTTCCTAAATAAGAAATATCATGGGGCAACAGCCACGTCTCCTGCAGACATAATATATCCGCTTCATCACATAACATCTTAATTTCGAAAACAGACGTTTTAATATTTTTACAATTGTAGCTTATTATTTTGCACGACTTAACCATTTCGTTTTAAAATATCGTCCATCGTTTTATTTTCAACTTTCTCCGCCCGTTTGATAAATACAAATCTCCTAAACGTAATTCCGGATGGCCACAAACTGTCGTTTAAATACGTATGCAGTTTCGCTTTATCCACATACACTTTATAAGAACTATAGCCCTTATTTCTCTTCATTGATAATTTCGACATCGAAACCCTATCGCCAGTCTTTTCATAAATATAGTCAGCAACATCATTTTCCGTTACATCTGAATGCACAAAGGAAATAAATAGTGGTATTTTAATGTCAGCGGGCTTAAACTTCGCATCCTTAGTTAAAACGGCCCTCCCAGTGTTACTAATAAATTTATTTCGCAGACGTTTTCTCTTTTGCACCAGCTGCCATTCCTCATTTTCAGATTTGTCATTCCATTCGCCTCCAGTTTGTAAAATTCCAGAATACGATTTGTTGACGTCTGGTTTGTTTACAATTAGCGATCTATATTTCAAATCAGATGCATCACATGACTGTTTCGCGTTGCAATTCAACTGTGAGGCCGCCTTGCCAACCGGTTCCTTATCGCTCAGGTATGCCTGCGCCTGCGGCGAGAATGACCGGCGCTCGCTGTCGCTAGGTGAAGGCGAGACAGGTGCATGCAGCTGCCCCTTCGTCTGAGCGGGAGCGCGCAACTGCACCTCGTCCTCGAGTTCAACGACCGCGCGATCAGTCACCGACACTGTCGAACTATCAAAGGTCATACCCATAGGGCCACTATCAAGTAAAAATGCACCGCGCCTTTTATTCACATTTGTGTAACTCATTTTATTCGGCGGACTTATAGCAGAATTACTCGTTTTGTTTAACAATTCATGCTTCAAATCGCTCAACTGTTCCTTAGTTGCATAGGTATCTCTAAAATCACGTATTTGCGATTGTAAAACCAATAGGTCTTTCAAAATTCGTGTTGCATCCAGATGATCAAAATGTACTGGTGGCAATAAATGCAAATCTTTGGCCACAAATGTAGGCATTTTATCAGCATCCGTGTTGTGCATCAGGCTTAAAATATCCTCTAGGTCTTTCTTTTCTTTTTCCTTTCTTCTTGCTATCATCTTTGTGTTGCAATCCCCCACACATTCAAAAAGTAATCTCTTCGCCTCTTCAATAGCTTCAGGCTTGAATCCCGTACAGCAAACTCTTATTAGACTGTCAGCATCCATCACACGCATTTTACTACGTACAAATGCTAATACTTCATTTATAACAATGTTACAAGACGCGCACTTTAAAGTGGTAGACGCCATATTCGCTGCGAGAGATACTCGCACACGCTCACTCCGTAAGGCGCTCGCGCAACGACTGACAATGACAAAAATGACAAAAAAAAAATTGTGCCGCCGTCTTGGATCTTAAAATGAACCCTAAATTCGGGTTCCACGTATGTGTTTTAGTCGAAAACGAGTACAATGACAAAAATGACAAAAAAAAGAAAAAATTGTGCCGCCATCTTGGATCTTAAAATGGACCCTAAATTCGGGTTCCACGTATGTGTTTTAGTCGAAAACGAGTACAATGACAAAAATGACAAAAAAAAGAAAAAAATTGTGCCGCCATCTTGGATCTTAAAATGAACCCTAAATTCGGGTTCCACGTATGTGTTTTAGTCGAAAACGAGTACAATGACAAAAATGACAAAAAAAAGAAAAAAATTGTGCCGCCATCTTGGATCTTAAAATGGACCCTAAATTCGGGTTCCACGTATGTGTTTTATTCGAAAACGAGTACAATGACAAAAATGACAAAAAAAAAGAAAAAACTTGTGCCGCCATCTTGGATCTTAAAATGAACCCTAAATTAGGATTCCACGTATGTGAATTAGTCGAAATCGAGTATAATCACAAGAATTGCAAAAATGTGTCCCCATCTTGGATCTAATGGACCCTACAGTCGGATTCCGACTGTACGTACCTGTATCATCATCATCATCATCATATCAGCCGAAAGACGTCCACTGCTGAACATAGGCCTCCCCCAAAGATTGCCACAATGACCGGTCCTGCGCCACCCGCATCCAGCGGACTCCTGCGACCTTCACCAGGTCATCGGTCCACCTTGTGGGGGGCCTACCCACGCTACGCCTTCCGGTACGCGGCCGCCACTCAAGAACCTTCCCGCCCCAACGGCCATCGGTTCTACGCGCAATGTGCCCCGCCCACTGCCACTTCAGTTTAGCGATTCGGAGTGAAAATAATATTAAAATTCGCACGTCCTAACATTAAAGTAATTAAAAAGTAATCTAGAAGTATGGTCAACGATTCCAGTAATTTTGAATCGACATGTTGATTCCAAAGTATTAGTAATGCTAATATGCTATAGATTATTACTGACTCCTTCATACGTCATTGTAATATTCCGTTTCACGACATTACATTACAAGTAATATGCTACCCATAAGTACATTACAAAGTAAAATCAAGTAATATTGTAATCGGGAATTGATTACGAAATGCCCAACTCTGCATCTTGCAGTGGCGTGGCACGCCCATCCGAACTGAAGTTGACGTAGCGGCGCGACCGCAGCTGTTGCTCCCTCAGCGAGAAGCCAGGCTTCCAGCAGGAATACTGCACCATGTCTTCAGCCACGGCGTACTAATGCAGGCGCGGCCCGCAGAGTGCCCCATCCGGTGTAGCGGCTCGAACACCAGAATAGACCAGCTCAGCAATGCCTCAGTTTTCTCAGGCGCCCTGCGCACCTTACTCCTCCTTCCACCAGTTTGAGGCCTGGACAAAGGTCCACAAGGGTCTTTTCCATATTGGGAGCCTGTAATTAATTAAATATTAATTTGCTGACAACATAATTTTATTAAAAACTACTTTAAACAATTTACTCCACAGATAAATAATCTGATCTATAAATAAAGCCGAAAATATTTGACGAAAGCTCCAAATAATTGACAACTTGCTAAGAAGAAGAAGATTAGATTTAGAGTACTTCTGACTACTGATAACAACTAGAACTTTACCTTGCTATTCCTCGAAACCTAGGTCAACTCCAATTTCTATGCACTATTATTTCTTCTACACTAAATTTACTTCTATTTGCAACACTAAGACGTTTGTTTACTTTTAATTAAACAACACAAACAAGTAAAAACAATAACGCGTAACTTTACTTCCATTGCACCGCCGTCGCTTTAAAACTTATTAGAATTATCATAATTTTATTATTATTGGGTTTCAAATTAAACAAATATACCACAAGATCGTTTTTGTAAAACCGGCATTGAAAGCATGAAAAATTACAATTTTCAAACTAAACTGACATTGACACATTATTACGTTCAAGCAGAGATTACGGATACTCTGTGGTTTAAGCAGACTATAAAAACCGCGGCCGCTTTCGCTTGATGAACGTGACAAATGCCGAAATTTATTTCACTATAACAGCTCAATATTTATTTATCTGGCAGATAAATTTATTCATGGAAAGGGTCTCCCAAATAGATAGCATTTTTAAGTTTGAAAACAATCCTGTAACTAGCGCGTAGTTTATCTCTGTCATGCGATCGAGAAATGCGGCTGCAAGAAAGGGATGGGGGACAATTTGAGATATGGGGGATTGATTTGCTCCCAAGAAACCTCAAATGTCTAAATAGCGGTTAACTATGGATGAAAATTATTCTCTTAGATTCAAATTATTTTTGCGTAATGAAATTATTTTATTTTGAATAAAGGTAAACATTTTACGTTTTATTTCTTATATCTGTTTTATTGCGAGCGTGTAAAGTGGTCTTTACAAAGACTGGCCGTTGACAAATCGACCTATGCCATAAATCTACAAAAGTATTATTCTATCTATGGCTACTGTGGTTCACCCGAATGTTGCCAAGATATCCCGAAATCCGCATTTTTTCCGATTTTTACTGAATGAAATCTGAACCCGATTTTTGAAAATGAATATCTATTTTTATATTTGAGTAATTTTGACACTTGAATTAACATACGTACCGAATAATTAGCGATTTCAATAACATGAAAAGTCGGGATTAGTGTGAAGATTAGTGAAAATAACAGTTATTAATTAAAAATAAAAGTGACAGAACAAATTTACGAGAACGACTTAAAATGATTGTTTCTTTTAGGTAAAGTAAATAAAAAGGGAACTTATTTTAAAATCTAATTTTACTTTTTCATAAAAATTCCGTGATTTTAAAACGTGACTCCCGCTTTTCGTATTTCAACACCTGGCAACACAAAGTCGTTTCGTTGTCTCGCGCGTTTTGTTAAATTTCAAATAGTTTTCTCGTTTAAAGCTATCTATTTGGTTTTACGATTACCAATCGGTGTAAAATAGGAGAAATCTGAAATCGGGTTCTACTATATAAAAACAGACATAAGAAATTATCCGTCCAAAGCAAAATGTGAATGTGAATGTTTTTTGAACAATAGTGGAATAAGTTTTCTATCAGTGGAAAACAGTGAAAATATCGCGAGGCCCAACCAAATCAGTGCTCGCGGAGGTCCAGGATCGATCAAAGAGACTGACAATACTTTGTGTTGGAAGTTTCTTGCAATCTGGTAAGTTTTCCAAGCATAATTTCTTGTGAAGCTGAAAAGTACGTCTGCAAAACATTTTATAACACGGAAGGAACTTTATGGAAGGCAATTGATAAGTGTTTAACTCACATTAAATTCACCGAAAATATGTCCGCAGAGTAAATGTCTTAAACCTTTAACACTGAGGACTGAGGCACTAAATGAACACTTCTCTCTAGCAAAAGTAACCTATAAATAAAATACAATATCTACTGCTTTAGTGTAGTTTCTAAGTCAAAATATTGTAGTGAAGTGTTTAGGCACAGGGTATTGAAGAGATTTAATGTTCTTGTTCTTTTTCAGTAAGCAACCAAACAAGCAAGTGAATGAAAATGTAACATTTTCGAGGAAAACTGGCAT